>BOPN01012715.1:0-2500 GCA_017312705.2 Penaeus japonicus | reverse complement strand
ATACAGAGTGGCGGTCTTACTGCCCCCCCTCCCCCTCCCTATAAGCCTTCCCATTCAAAGTTGCGGATAATCTTTTGTCACAGACCACTCCCGACACTCTCCTCCAGCCACTCAACCCCGCTTGTATTATCTTCCTCGCCTCCCAATCGCACTCACCACCGCTTTGCAACTTTCTTCATTCTTCAGCTTCCACCATTTAGTATTTTGCTCTGAGATCACTCTCTTCTCTTCCTTCACAGACGGAGGCAGCCTACAAACCACCATTCGATGTTGACTAATGATGGCAATTGTAATGATAATGATAACTGTGATGCTGATAAAGATGGTAATGTTAATAACGATAATGATAGTAATAATGATAATAAGAATGATGATACTGATGATAATGACAAGAATAATAGAAATGATAATAATCATAATAATGATAATGATGTAGATAATGATTATGATATTGATAATGCTGCTGCTGCTGATAATAATAATTATGACCAAAATGATGAAAATGATAATAACTAAAAAAATAATGAAAGCAATAAAAGTGATAATGATTATTCAAATCAAATAATAGTAATAATAATAATGATAATAAGGATAATTTTCTTCTTCTTCCTCCTTCTCCTCCTCCTCCTCCTCATCATCCTCATCATCACCACCATCCTCATCATCATAGTGTTAATTAATGATACTAATACGGACAAAAATGAGAAAGGCAAAAATATGTTAATAACAAAAAACTATATTAGTAATGAAAACTATATAATAATGAAAATAACAATAATGGTCTCTCTATCATTTATTCATAGATTATAAACTTTTGACAAACCTTGCATAAGAATAGTCAGCATTTAGAGAAAGGTTTTAGAAAAATGATAATAATAATGATAATAATGATAATAATAATAATAAATAATAAATAATAAATCTATGTGGATAGAATCTCGAATTTCCTTGAATATCTTTCGAAACATTGAATCAAAATGAAGTTGTTGATTATGTCAGAGGTTAAGCTTTTAGTTTGTTTGTTTGTTAGGGTGTATTGTGTGTGGCATGGTTCTGTGTTTGTTTTGTGAGAGTATGTATGTATGCATTGATGTGTTCATGCTTCCACAGATGTATTTGTCTTTGTATGTGTGTTTGTTTGTTTGTGTGTGTGTGTTTGTGTGTGTGTGTTTGTTTGTGTGTGTGTGTGTGTGTGTGTGTGTGTGTGTGTGTGTGCGAGTGCGTGTATGTGTGTGTGTTTGGGGGGCTGTAAATATGTGCATAAAGATAGACAGATATGTAATGAGAAAAATGTATAAATAGATAGATAGATAGAGAGTGATATATTAATATATCATCATCATAGACGGATGGGTCGAGTACGACCCGCCGTGGCCCCCTGGGTGATGCCGCGGCCCCCTGGGTGATAAGATCACGCCATTCAACTCTGTTGTTCGCTAGGTGAACGGCCGTTTGGAAACTTCCACACAGCACCTTGATGTCGTCAGAGTACCGGGTTTTGGGTCTTCCACGGCCTCTGGGCCCGTAAACTGCACCTGTCAGGAGGTCTCGATCTAGTCCGTTGGATCTCAGTATGTGCCCGACAAAACTCATTTTTCTTTCTTTGATTGTGTCCAGTAGCCTATAGTCACAACTTCTTCGTTTGTTGTTTTTGTTGTCTAACTGATGCGCAGAACCCTGCGGTAACACCAAAGTTCGAAACTCTTTATTCTTTTGATGTCTGATTCTTTTAACACCCAGCATTTTGCTCCGTATGTTGCAATTGATAGCACTAAAGATGAAAGCAAGCGTTTTTGTTGTTGTTGTTGTTGTTGTATGGGATATGTTCTTGTCTTTCCAAACCTGTGTGAGTGATACAGTAGCATTCCTTACAATTGCTAATCTTCGTTTGATTTCTGGTGTATCATCTTAATTGTTGGTAAAAACTGCACCGAGGTATGTAAATTGGTTTACGTTTTCTACTTTTTCACCATTGATCCAAATGTGTTGATTTACTTCGTCCGCTGTTTGGCGTCTTAGAACCTTCAGAACCTTCGTTTTCTTAGCGTTTAGATATAGTCCAGCCTTTTCACTTTCAATTTTGACTCTTTCCACTAGATCTTGGAGTTTGGTTAAAGAGTTTGCAATCAACACCACATCATCAGCGTATCTCAGATTTGTTATAGTTCTTCCACCAACTGAGATGTCTCCTTCGTATTCTTCAAGGGCATTTCTCATAATGGATTCTGAATAAATATTGAACAGATGTGGTGATAAGATACAACCTTGTCGGACACCTTGATCAACGTCAAAACAGTCAGTTAGACCATATGTTGTTCGTACTGTAGCCTTTTGTTCATCATACATTGCTTTTATTAACATTATAATGTGATCAGGGAAACCCATTTCTTTCATGTTATTCCATAATACATCATGGCTAACCATGTCAAATGCCTTGGTATAGTCGATAAAACATAGGTAGAGATCTTTGGAATGTTCCCTGTTCTTTTCGATCACCATT
>BOPN01012714.1:2500-10785 GCA_017312705.2 Penaeus japonicus | reverse complement strand
ATATATATATATATATAAATTCATTTACGAACACACACACATATATTTTGAGTGTCCTTATATGCTGAATACGTTTCCACGCGGCTGCAATCTCGAAACTGTACCCATATGTATGCTTATAACCGCGCGTTCCCAAATCTACATCGCATTTACCATTGTGCTGCACAGCCACTAACGGACAGCTATTCACGTGCGTAGATACTCCATCTCTGTAAACGCACATAAACATGACAAAAGCCAACGAAGGAACTGCAAACCATCAAAGCATCTTAAGACACAGCCGTTTTGCACCTTAAAACAAACAAGAAAATAAGATTCACATTGTCTCGAGGTACTTACCTGGTGATTTACACTTGTTGGCAAATGCTTGTGTGGTTTGCCGTGTGTTATAAAGCACAATAACGTTGGAATTATGGTTTTGTAGATGGTCACCAAATGGGAGGGGCGGTTGGTCTATACTTGGGTTAAGGGGGGGGGGGGGAGGGACTGGGGGATGGGGGATGATACGAGTGCAGATGGTTACAGGCGAATGGTTATTAGCTATTCATGGCAATTCTGGTAAATTGTGGTGGTGGTAGTATTAACAGAAATAGTTATTGTTGTTATTGTTATTGTTGAGTAGTAGCTAAAATATTGGTAGTAATGATAAAGTCATAATCATTGCAATGCCATCAAAAAGGGTCGTAGTGGTGATAGTAGTAGTCGTAGTGGCAATACGAAAAACAGTAATATTAATCGGGGAAATAACAATAGTTCGGAAAAGCAACAATAGTAGTAAAATTATTACTAATTATGCCGAATAGCAATATCAGTAGTAAAAGCAGTTATAGCTACGGATAATAACATTAATTGTATAAAAGCAATGATAAATACCACGAGTTTTAATATCAATCATAAAAGTAGTAGTAGATACAAAGAATGACAATGATTGCAGTTCGGGACTAACAGGAGAGACAGCTCTCCCATCAGCTGTGCTTTGCGTGGGACTTCAATGTAACATTACCTAAGCACATCGGTTATTATGGTAAATCGGTCCAACTAGAGTCGTAGTAATCTATCTATAAAACCGATGGCTATATCAACATGAATTAGGAAGTGCTTAGAAAGGGGATTACTTTGCTCTCTTTGTTGGTTTCCCTTTCTTTTTCCTTTGTCTATGTTTTCGTTTCTTCCTCTTCCTCTTCTTCGAATCTTATCAAGATTAATTCTTCGGACTCTTCGTTATTATTAATGTTATTATCGTCACTGCCGTCACCTGTTTTCTTCCTCTTCGTTTTACTCTTCCTCTTTATCGCTATTTCCTCTCTCTTTTCCTCTTCCTCCTCACTATCCTCACCAGCTAAAATATTACCATACGCTTTTTCGTCTCTTTCCTTCTCTTCCTTCTATTACTCTTCTCCTCCTTTTTTTTCCTTTGTTCTTTCTCCTCCCTCTCCCCTTTCCTCTTCCTCCTTTCCTATTCCTCCTACTCCTCCTCTCTTTCCCCTTTCCTCTTCCTTCTCTCTACGTAACCTCCTCTTCCTCCGCCTCCTCCCACTTCCTCTGTCTCTTCCTCCACCTCCTCTTCCTCCTTCCCTTCCTCCACCACCTTCTCCACCTCCCCTTCCTCCTCCCCTTCATCCACCCTCACTACCTCCTCCCCCTCCTCCTCCCCTTCGTCCACCCTCACCTCCTCCTCCTCCTTCACCTCGTCCTCCTCCATACCCTTCCCCCACCACCTCTTCCCCTTCCTCCCCTTCATCCACCCTCACCACCTCCTCCACCTCCTCCTCCTTCACCTCGTCATCTTCCTCATCATCTTCCTCTCTTCTCTATCGGATCCTCTCCTCTCCATACCACAGCGTAGAAAACAACTTCCCAATCTTATTTTGTGTATTCAGACTGACATTTTCACAAAGGAGAAATTCTGCGTCTTTTGGACTACTTTTCCGTGTGTCTCAAAAGGAAACCGCTTGGCGCCTTTTTTTTTATTCTCTCGCAGTGAACTTTCCACACACACATTTTTTTTTTTTTTTTCATGTCTTACTTTCCGTTTTTTTTTGTTTTTTTTGGCTTCTTTTTTCTTCGCATCTTCAAAGTAAGCTCCGTTGCGCTTGTACAATCAACGTATTTTTTTTGTGTGTGTGTTGTTCGCGTAGGAGGATTTTCTTTTTCCCTCTTTTTTTTTTCTTTTTTCTTTTTTTTTTTCTTTTTTCCCCCTCCCTTCTTTGTCTGTTATAATTAAGTGTTTACACGGAAATCTTTTGCATCATTAGACAAAACACGTTTTCTCATGTTTCATTGCACTCTAAGTCTGTGTATCTGTGTGTCATGCACCGCTGTTTCGTAAACATGCATGACAACATATGTGTAAACCGCGCCTGTGTTTCCGCCTAGCCATGCAGACAGGCGGGGCTGAAAGGGGGAGGGGGTGGGGAAGAGGGAGAGGGAGAAGGGGTAAGAGGGGAGGTAGAGAAGAGGAGGGGACGGGGGTGGGGGTGAGGGGGGGTATTGAACACCGCCCTATGCGCCTGCACTGGAATGTACAGATTCTGTGTGTGTGTGTGTATGCGTGTGTGTGTTTTATAGCTTGTATGCACGAGTATTCCAACCGGTTAATCATCTTTGCCACAAAAAACAAACAAACAAACACCATTTTAAAAAGAGTCGCAACGAAGGAGAGTGAGATTACAGAGAACCAATAAGATCCAATGGCAAAGAGAAGAAAGAGGAGAAACGAGAGGGAGAAAAGACACATAACATATAAAAATGAATCGTTACTGCCTCCTGCAAGAGCCGACAATAACACATATATTTCTCTTTAGCGCCCCCCCCTTCCTCCCCTACCCGCCCCCCCCCCCTCCGTCTCCCCCTCTTCCAAAGCGCATTCACCCTAGACGGCTTTCTAAAGACACAGACACATACAGTCACATACAGACACAGACATAGACACAGGCGCACACACACATTAGCTGCAGCGCCGGCCCCCGCTATGTGCTACAGCGTGCTACACATCTATTACGAATTCGCGAGTGCTTAGGGTGGGTAGGAGAAGAGAGAGAGAGAGAAGGAAAGAGAGAGGCAGAGGGAGTCGGGAGAGGGAGGCGGGAGAGGGGAAAGAGGAGAGGAGGAGGAGAGGGAGAGGGAAGACAGGACCGGGGACGAGGGGACGGAGAGGAGGTGAGGGGAGAGAGGCGGGGAGAGGTGGCGGGGCGAGGGGGCGCTCGAGAGAGAAAGAGAGAGTGAGAGTGAGAGAGCTGTACCCGGAGAATTCGCAACTTGCAGAAATGTTGAAGAGTGTGCAAGCCTCCAGCAGCCTCGCCTGTACGGTGGCGCCACCCAGACGTAGCGGCAGACACAGCAACTAAGGGTACGGGGGCGGATTGTTGCAGTGATGCCAGACAAGAACATCTCTCATGCATTTTTAAAGATGTACTTTTATTATTTCCGCACGCCGCTTCGAGGATGACGACCACGGCAGCAGGAGGAAGCACGCCACCACGACTGAAACGACCTCCCCAGCACCTCTCGAGACGAAACCACCGACGCAGAAGACGGAAGTTAAAAACACGGTAAGTTTCCCGCCACATGACCCTGCGCGCCTCGGAGATCTGGCATCAGCGGGCGGGGGGAAGTAGCTCGGCTCAAACACACCCTTGCTCTCACCATGTGTTTGTTGATGTAAACGATTTAGTCCGCAAACAGTCGTGGGGGGTAGGGAGTTAGGGGGAGGGGAGGGGGAGGGAGGAGGTAAGTGTGTGTGTGTGTGTGTGTGTGTGAGGGGGGTGGTGGTGGTGGTAGGGGGGGGGCGAGATTATTTGCGAATCTATGCCAGAGCAATGGATGATTTCATGCATCAGATATGAATTTCCGGGGATGAGAGAATACAGAATAAAATATTATCCAAGCCTCTCTTTATTACTTTTTGTCATAGCTGTTATCTATATCATTAGTATTATCTATTACCATTTCTTTATTTTGCTCGTCCCGTGTTTACCTCTCGCGACCTTAGGATGCGGGGTAAGGGCGGGAGGGGGGCGGGAGGGGGGGAAGGGGGGAGGGGACGAAGTTGAGACGCACTTGATTACAACCTTTGCTGTCATCTTCTCCGTCTTCTCTTTTGTTGTTTTTTGTTGCTTTTCTTTTGTATCTTCTCTTTATCCATATTGGATTTTCTTGTTATTTCCCTTGTTTTCTTTATTCTTTTGTGTGCTTTTCTTTGTGTTTTCTTTAGTTTGATCAATACTCTTAGTTCTTCTCTTCGTATTCTTGTTGTGTTTTGGTCTTCTCTTTTTGTTGGTATTCCTTGTTATTCATGTTATTTTCTTTGTTCCTTGTATTTCTTCTTCTTTCTTCCTCTTCCTCTTCTTCTTCTTTTTCTACTTCGTATACGTATCTTTCTTCTTTTTACTCTTCGTCTTCGTCTTTTTCTTCATTTTCCTCTTCTTCTTTGTCTCCTTCTTCGTCTTGATTTTTCTTTTGTATATTTTTTTATTCTATTTTTATTCTCTTACTTTTTGTTTATCTTACTATCTTTTTGTCTTGGAGGAAGAGAATGGAATAGAGGACAAAGCGGTAGTTTGATAATAGTGATAATGCTAATAATAATAATAGTGATGATGATGATGATGCTGATGATGATAATAATAATGATGAAGATGAGGTTGATGATAATGACAAGGATAATGAGGATAACAATGATATTGATAATGAATAATGATAAATATGACGATAATAACAATAATGGTAATACAAATAATGATGATAAAAATATTGATAATAGTAACAACAATATAGATTATAATGATGATTATGATAATGATAATAGTGATAATAATAAGTATAATAATGGTAATAATGATGATAATAATGATGTGGAAAAACAATGATAATAAAAATATCAATAATAAAACACACTCCGAAGATTAAAGTAAGTTTCGCTTCCGGTTTCTTCCCCTTCCCTTCCCTTCCCCTCTTTTCTTCTCCTTCTATTCCCTTTCTTTCCTCCTTTTCTAAATTCCTCCATCCTTTCCCTTCTTCCTCCTCTCTACCCGTGTTCCTACCCACCCCCACCCCCACCCCCAACCCTTCACCCTCTCCCTGCCCTGCCCTCCCCTCCTTCCCACCTGTCTCCCTTTCCCTCTCCCCCTTCCCCCTCCCCCATCCTGACCCCCCTCCCCCATCCTGACCCCCCCTCCCCCTCTTCTCCCTCCAAATCTCAATGTCACTCATCAGATGCAGAGATTGGTGCCATAGTTGCAGATGTTGCTAACGGAGGTAGCGTTACGTCTCTCGTCTTCTTGTCATTATCTTTATGTTTTCATATCATATTTTCATCATGGTGGCAATGGTATCAAAGACGATGGTAATGGTACAAGCGATAATGAAGAAGACAGTAATTTAGTAATTTTACTAAATGATATTGTAATATCATAAAAATTACAAAGATAATGGTTATGATGATAATGACTATACAGATTGTTGTGAAGATGAAAATAATGATAATGATACGGATAAAAATTATATGAATACTATTACTAGGACTATTTCTACTAATGATGATAATGAGTATGGTGAGGATAGTAATGATTATGATTATGACAATGTTATTGATGAAGATTAATAACAAATTTATTAACAAATTAATAATGATGATGATGGTGATGATAAGGGTATCAATGAGATTAATGATAATGATGGTAATGATAATAGTGATGATAATGATGATAATAATGATTAGATTAATAATAATAAACAACAATGAGGATAATCATAATAGTAAGGAAGATAATTAAAATCGTCATTATCATCATTACGATAATAATGATAACAAAGATAAAGATAAGGATAATAACACTGACAATAATAATTACAATGACAATAACAATAATATTGATAATGAAGATAGTAATAACAATGGCTAAATACAAAAATGAAGATGCTAATAATGAAGATTCAGAAGAAGAAAATGAAAGGAGAAATTTGATAACGTTAATCTAAGCCTTATAATTATATAATAAGGATGATTATAGCGATAACTATAATTATAATGATAAAGATTAGATAAGATGAGAGCGATGGTAATAATAACGATCGTGATAATAAGAGCAACCAAACAATGCAATATAAAGTGTAAAAGATAATGATAATGAGGGAAATGAAGATAATGATAATAAAGATATTGTAATGATGTAATGATTCTATTGTATTGTAATGATTGTAATGATTGTAAGGTGATGATGATGGTTAATGGTGATGGTAACGATCATAATAGCAATGACAATGATAATGACAAAGGCTAATAATAATGGAGATAATGATAACGTAACATTACTTGTATATTATAACACAAAATTCATATCAATGATAACAATGGTAATGATAATAAGGATGTCGGTGATCATGATTTTGATGGAAGATAATAATTACGATAATAGCAAAAATGATAATGACAATATTAGTAATGATATTAGTGATGTTAATAATAATGATAATAATGTTAATGATAATAATGATGAAGTAATGATGAAGATGATAATCATAAAACGGATAACAATAATTATAGAAATGATAATAATACTGATAACAATAATGATGATAATGATAAGAATGTTAATGATTAATGATAGCACTAACAGTAAAAAAAATGATGATAATGATAACAATGATAATAATTATAATAAGAAGAACAGTGATAATAATAACAATAGATAACAATCATAATATTAATAATTATAATATTGATAATGACAATAATGAAGACAATAATGATAGCAATACTAGTGATGCTGATAATAATAATACAGTTAACATAATATAACAATAGCGATATTAACATAATGAAGAACAAGGTTATCTCCACCCTCAAAGAACAAAATAGATAGAAAGAAGGAACAAAAATGGAAGCAAAGAAACTGCGATTGGAAATATAAAGAAATATCATCAGAACATGATACAACATGAAAAATGTCTAGAACTTCGTAAAAATAACACACAAACCACACACTCATATAAATATTTATATTACATTTTATATACATATATATATATATATATATATCTATATATATATATATATATATATATATATACATATATATATATATATATATATACATACACACACACACACACACACACACACACACACACACACACACACACACACACACACACACACATACACACACACACACATATACAGAAACATATATGTATATACATCTATACATACAGTGAGAAATAGAGAGAGAGAGAGAGAGAGAGAGAGAGAGAGAGAGAGAGAGAGAGAGAGAGAGAGAGAGAGAGAGAGAGAGAGAGAGAGAGAGAGAGAGAGAGAGAGAGAGAGAAAGCGAACACATTGGGTGCAAGTAAGATAAAAAAAGTCTTTTTGTAAAGTCGTTATCTCCCGCCATAACAAGGTCCGAATCCGAGTTCCAATTGGTCGAAGAATATTGATCCTCTTTTCTGATTGGCTGCTGGAGGGCGTTGATGGGGACGAGGGGGAGTTTGCAATAGCAGTTGTCTCTCTTCGCAATCAATATCTTGCAGACTTGAGGCATAGGCGGCCTACCATATTGTGATTAATCATTGTTTTGCGAGGATCTTGTAAAAGTGATTTTATTTTTTTTCCTTTCCTTGGAGAATAAGAGAAAGCTGGAAAAGAGGAGAGGCCCTTTATTTTTTTATTTAAGTCTAATTAGATTTTATTGATATCCTTATTCCCTTACTTCTTGCTTTTTGAATGGGATGTCTAAGGAGAGTAATATTACAGCAGTTTTCACTACATCAGTGGACTAGTAATCATTTCCACAACTTCTAATGATAATGAGTATAAAGATAATGATAAATACAACAAAAGACATTACCATTATCGGAAAGTATAACTATGATAATGATCAACACACAAATCACACACGTATGTATTGAACATTGCATGGGGAATGAGTGATGTACTAAACCTACAGATATGCGGATGTATGGACAATGGGAATAGGCTTTGCAATATGCAGGCGGAATTTATGTGTAATGCAAGCCCTTTGATATGCATGAATCACATAACCTATTCAATACAACCCCTACATACTTCACTGAAAAGCAAATGAATATGTAATCTAATGATAACTATATAACTAGGTATGGCTATATATATATATATATATATATATATATATATATATATATATATATATATATATATATATATATATATATATATATATATATATAACAAACTAACTATTATCATGTAGCACCCACATACGAAACTGAACAGCAAATGAACATGTGACTCAGATGCTAATTAT
>BOPN01012713.1:7500-10788 GCA_017312705.2 Penaeus japonicus | reverse complement strand
GTTACATTTAAGCGGGGGAGTCCAGTCTTCTGCAAATTCCCGCTTTGTTTTCGTCACAAGAATTAACATAAGGTAACGACCAAGGTGTAGTTTTCCAGCGGCAAGACTTGCATAGGCCTGTTCTATGGTCGTTAAGTAGTGTCACCGATACTTCGTCGCATAATTCACAACAAGAAAGAGAATGAGAGTTTGCGTATTAGAGAAAGAGAAAGAAAAATAAAGAGAATAAGCTAGAGAGAGAAAACGAGACAGACAGACAAACAGAAAGAAAGAGATACAAGCAAAAGCATCGTAAAAAGAAACAGAAAAACAGACAAACTAAAATTGGCATTTTTCCCCTTCTGTTCATTCCCTCGTTTTCCATTCTGTTTCCCCCTTTTTCCCTTTCTCAGAGCCCGTGTTTTCCCTCATCATCATCTGTGCACGAAGCCATTAAGACTCGTCCCTTCACCACACTCGGTAAGAGGTATTAGTGAAGCCTGTCTGCTGTTTAATCCATCTCTTTGTCTCTCTTTTATCATGGAAACCTCCCTCTTCCTTCTTCCCTCTACTACCCCTCCCCCTCCCCCCCTCCTTCTCCTAACATCTCCCTCACCTCCTCCCCCGTTTACCTCTTCTCTTTCTCCTTTCCTCCAATGCCTTGCCTCCCCCTCCTCCTCCTCCTCCCCATCTCTCTCCCTCCTCCTTCCCCTCTCTCCCCCCCCCCCCACCTACCCTACCTCCACCCACTCCTTTCTTTAATTCGTCACTCCATCAACCAGCACCCCCCACCCCCCCATCCTACCCCAACCCCACCCCCACCCCGACCCACTCCAGTTCCATTTTCCATCATTGTCTTTCCCCCCCCCCTCTTCTTCTCTCTTTTTCTCTCCCTCCCTCTCTCACTCTTTCTCTCCCCTTTCGTCCACCCTATTTTATTGTCTCTGACAAAAGCGAAGTGGATAAAACAGATAAAGCAGGAAGCGCCTTTATTACCCGACGCCCCAAAGACTCTCGAAATCGGCGTGGCTCCAGATTTTCTTGTGGAGAGGTAGAAGGTTGTCTGAGAGGAGGGGCTGTGGGGAGGGAGGGAGGGAGTGGGAGGGAGGGGGGGGGAGGAAGGGAGGGAGTGGGAGGGAGGGGAGGGATGGAGGGAAGGAGGGTAGAGGAGGAGGGGAATGGAGGGAGAGAGGGAGGGAGGGAGGGAGGGAGGGAGGGAGGGAGGGAGGGAGGGGGAGGGAGGGAGGGAAGAGGGTGGTGGAGAAGGGGAATGAAGGGAGGGAGGGAGGGAAGAGGGGAGTGGAGGGGAGGGCAGGGGCTTGGAGGGGCTGTGGGGAGTGGAGGGAGGGAGGGAAGAGGGTGGTGGAGAAGGGGAATGGAGGGAGTGGAGGGATGGAGGGAAGAGGGTTGAGGAGGGGAGTGGAGGGAGGGAAGAGGGTGGGGGAGCGGAGGGAGGGAAGAGGGTGGAGGGGGTGATAGGGAGGGTGGCAGAGGAAGGGTGAGCCTTTTGGTTTCTCTGTGGCGTCTCGGTTGCGTTTGGTTGTTGAGTTTGTTGTTGTACTTTTTTCTTTTTCTTCTTCTTGTTTTTCCTTCGTTTCTCTGTTGTCCATCTGACAGGTCGTCTGCGTTTTCTATCTCGAAGATACTGGTGGTTGAAGGGGTGACTTGTAGATTCTCGGTTGGTATATAACTAGACCGTATCGAGTGGATAACATTTGGATATCAAGACTTCCGTCTCTTTTCTCTCTCATTCTTCTCCATTTCTTCTAAGTATTTACTTTTTATCTTGATCTTATTCTTGCCATTATCATTTGTCTTCTTATTTTACTAAGTCTTCTATTCTTTTCTTCTTTTTTCTCATTCCAACTCTTCTGCTTCTAATTCCCCTCCTCCTCTTTCGCAAAGTAAGAGGAAAAAGAGTAAGACTTTTGCTTCTCTGTAATATGATGTGTGTATTAATTTCCTTCTTATCCTTTACTATTGCTCTTCTTCTCCTTCTTCTCTTTTTTCCTTTTCTTCTCCTTCTCCTATTCCTTCTTCTGCCTCCTTTTCTGCACGGAGAGTGAGTGTATGTCCGTATTTTAATTGTCTCCGTTACGTGTGGCTTTACATATTATTTTCCTTATTTTCAATTCGTATTCTTATTCTTGCTGCTGTTTTCTCCTACTCATCTTCATTATTATTTTCCTTTCGTCTTCATCATCATGATTATCTTTTTTGTTGGTGCTATTTTCATTGCATCATTGTTATTATTATCATTATCATTATTACCATTATTGCTTTTATCATTATCCTCTTTTTATCAGTATTGTCATTTTTATCATAATTATTAGTATTATTATTACTATCGTTAGTATTACTATTATTATCAGTATCATTATTATCATCATTATTATTATCATCATTATCATTGTTGTTATCATTATTACCATTATAATCATTATCATCATCATTATTATCTTTATCATTATTGTTATCATTATCAGTATCATCATTATCATTCTCATTATTGTTATCAAAATTATTATTACTGTTATCATCACATCATCATTATCATCATTGTTATTATTGCTATGATCATCATCATTGTTATTATTGCTATGATCATCATTATTGTTACCATTATCATTATCCTAACCATCACTATTGTTAAAATTATTTCATTATCATTATCATCATTACAATTATCATCATCATTATTATCATCCTTATTATCTTTGTTATTTTCATTATGATTATCACTATCATAATCATATTTATTCTAATTATTTTACCATCATCCTTCTCCTTCCCCTTGTCCTCTTTCGTTGTTCTCCCTCCCTTTGTCCTTCTCATTCTTCTTCTTCCTCTTGTCCTCCTTCCTTGTTCTCCCTCCCTTTGTCCTTCTCATTCTTCTTCTTCTTGTTTTCTTTCTTCTTCATCTTTCATCCTCTGTTTCATCCCTTTGCTTCTGCGTCTTCCTCAGCATCATCGACTTCAGAAAATCGTATCAAAATCTTCATCATAATCCTCTTATTTATCAATTTTCCTCTTGTCAATCTATCTCGTCATCTCCCTCTTCGACTCATTTCTTCTCCTTCCGTTCTTATTCTATCTCTTTCGTTAAAGAATACACACACACACACATATATATACAGTGTATATGTATGTATATATATATATGTATATATATAGATAGATAGATAGATAGATAGATAGATAGATATAGATATAGATATAGATATAGATTTTTTTTCTTTCTTTTTCAAGGCAAAGAACCGAGGAACCTCTGTACCGATAACGAGTCTTTGGCTTCACTTCAAACCATTA
>BOPN01012710.1:0-10794 GCA_017312705.2 Penaeus japonicus | reverse complement strand
TGTACCTTGTATATATACAGCATGCACGTAAATAAATATGCATTGTTCAGATATTTTCCCTATTCGAATTCTACCACCTATCCCTTTCCCGTAGACACATCCATACTGGAATCCTTGGAATGGCAATGAAGTAGAAAACTTTTATCCTTCACGACTTCCAAATATTATAGTGTGTCCTTGGATGCGAGACTAGAAAGGAGAGGTGAGGAATAGCTCAAGATGAATATCCATAATGAAATAACTCATATAAAGAAATTTAGAAACAATTCTTTACAGATATTCATTAGGCAAAAAAAAAAAAAAAAAAAAAAAAACAGAAAAAGCACAAACAAAAACGACTAAATGGTCCTACGATTTTGAAAGTGTTAGTAGTAATAAAACGGCGAATAAATCCGCGTTGGCATCTCTCAACACTTACCTTTGGCTTCCATGAAGTAAATATCACATTCACCAACTCGCTGCTGGAAGGGAATGGCTGGATTAAGTAAGCTATTTGTTTCCCACTGTGTTTCCCTGTTAATTCTGTGTCTTTTCAATGTGCGACAGTATATAGCACTGTGCAATTCATATAGCAATGTTCTTCGTTTTTTAGCAGTGATCTATATAATGTAGCAGTGTGCTATTGAGTGTAGCAATGTGCTAAAGAGTGTAGCAGTGTGCTATGGAATGTAGCAGTGTGCTATAGAGTGTAGAGGTGTGCTATAGGGTGTAGCAGTGTGCTATAGAATGTAGCACTGTGCCATAGAGTATAGCAGTGTGCTATAGAGTGTAGCAGTGTGCTATAGAATGTAGCAGTGTGCTATAGCATGTAGCAGTGTGCTATAGTAAATAGCAATGTGCTGTAGAGTTATAATGGTATTTACACTCTTACGTGATAAGCGAAGGAAATGGATATCAAATGAATGGTACATGGACTTTGATTTAAAGTGGTTTGCGTAATATTAATGTTAAATAAATTTGCATATTACCAGTGTTATAGGGAGTTTAACTGCGATGGTAAATAGCCCGAATATTGATTTAAGAAAATGAACGTTCATACAACGAGTGTTTCCATTCGATGATTTTCTTTCGTAAGTCAGCTGCTGACTCACTTCTGCGCGCGCACACGCACATCGCATACACACACACGCGCGCGCGCGCACACGCACACACATATATATGTATAAATATATAAATATATATATATATGAGTATATATATACATATATTTGTATATGTATATGTATATATCTATATAATATATATATATATATATATATGTATGTATATATATATATATATACATATATATGAGTGTATATATATATACATATATTTGTATATGTATATGTATATATCTATATATATATAATATATATACATACACGCGCACACACACACACACACACACACACACACACACACATACACACACAGTCACCATTCATCTCCATGTGATATGCATAATACACCGTAATCTTAAACTACAGTATATCAAGATCTCATGGCCAGCAGTATTTACTAATGCTTCTCGCGCCATTTCTAGCATGCATACTGTACCAAACCCTCAAGGATTTCTCTAATATGCTTGCTTGCTTTGTTGATGGTGACGCAATAGTGATTATAATGCGCTGGAGATAATAATTCTTGTAATAAGGATGATATTTATAATGATAATGGCGATAATCACAATAATGGCCACAGTAGCAATGATAACGGTGATAATGATAATAGCAATGATTATGAATTGTTGTGATTGTATAGTTATTATTGTTACCGTCTTTTTCATGTTGTTATCAATATCATTATCATTATCGTCATTTTTGTGTCATCAATATCATTGTTATTGTCATTATCATTACAATTTCTACTCGTACTACCAATTTTACAATATCATTATTAATGTTATCCGTATTATTAAAAGAAGTATCACAAACCTTCCAACTGTATATCCTTATATGCATTGTTTTGCACTGTCAGCCGATGTAGTCGATCGTTTTAAGGAAATATTTTCTTTCAGATGTTAATGGGGGAAAATGGTCACTTAACGATCACGATATTGTCTTGCTTTGTCAGTTATTATCTTCATTTTCAACGACAGAGTTTGTGTTTGTCCTTGCGGTGCTTGCCGGCGGAGATGTCTCGTTTTCTATGAGCATCGGTGATGGAGCGACGGGAGACTTCGCTAGAGAAGGTCCCATTGAGGACACGACGGAAATTCCTGGCGAAAGTCCGGCCAGTACCACAGAGGCTCCTCTGGCTGAGGAGGTCTCCTGCAGGGAACCGGGGATTACTTATCCTATTGGTTAGTATATTAGTTTATTTTATCTTTCTTTTTCTTTCTTTCTCTGGTAGCATGAAGAATTCTTGTGGTCTGTTTTTTTTTCTGTTTCTGCATTTACATCTCATTATATAATCTTTGTATTTAAGAGAGAGATAGTGAGTGAGTGAGGGAGTGAGTGAGAGATTAAAAATCTTATCATTCCTCATCCTCAAACTCAAAATCAAAGAAAATATGAGTAATATTGACATAATCCATCACGCTTATTTACCAATCATTTTCAAACCCCCGATCGGTATTTATCACAACAAATCACATCTTTATAAGCCACAGTACAAACTAGTGGTCCCGAAGACACATTTGAAACAATCTCATTCAAAAAAATATGTCCTAATCCTTTTCCCCCTTGCTCTCCCCTGCCTCGAACCACTCCACAGGTATAGAATTTGAGGAGTTAGCTGAAGGTCTTCTCAACAATTCCGTGGTGCTGATCGACGTGAGAAACCGCTGGGAACTGGAGGACACTGGCAAACTGCCCAGAAGCCAGAATGTGCCTCGTAAGTTGCTCCTCATTGTGAGAAAGATGGTAGAATGCTGTGACGCATTTACTACATTCTGCCATATTTCTCACATAGAGATAACCTCGGTAACCTGATTTGTGACTTGAATTTCTATTTCATTGCTGCCGATTCCCCACGGGAATTGTCTGTAAAAGCACGCTATCACTGCTCTGCTAAGGGCATATAGGTAATTTCCATGATGGTTGTAAAGCATCTGGTTAGACAATTCAGTTAGTGGGTCGCGTGGTCTATTGGGTTAGTAGCCGGGATTGTCACTCTGACGACCCGGGATCGAGTCTCGGTCAGGTAGGTAAAATTTGTATTTTGTGTTTGTTCCTCAATGTTTAGTTAAACGGTCATTTTTTGTAGCCTAACATCATTATTGCAACTTTGTTTCGTTGATAATTTATATTTTCTGATTAAGATATAGCTGTAGAAGAAATGATACAGTCAAGGCAATCTCAACTCGTGTGTGTGTGTATATATATATATATATATATATATATATATATATATATATATATATATATATATATATATATATATATATTATATATACATATATATATATATACATACATATACATATATACACACACAAATCTACAAACCGAAGCTGATGAAGCTCTGTCCTGCTCCCCCAGTCCCCGAGTTCAAGAGCGCCTTCGCACTGAGTCCTGAGGAATTCCTGAAGGAGTACGGTTTCGTCAAGCCAGAGCCGGAGGACGAGAACGTCGTGCTCACCTGCAGGTCAGGACGCAGGATTCTGCTGGCGTGGGATGCCATCGAGCCCTTAGGATACTGCAAAGTGCGGTAAGACTTTGAAAGTTGTATGAGGCGCTTGGCATGTGCCTGTGAGTTTACTTGTATGTTTCTTTGTCAACCCTCAGCTGCAAGTTTTCATTACTGTAATGTTTTACAGCTGTTTAGCTGTCTAATTTATTGTTGCAATTAACAATACGATTGGATAAAGATTTTGTTCGGAATAGCATGTACGACCACAATGTTTTATCCATCTCTATACAAGTTGGTAGGACTCTGTGGACCTTTTATAAGACCAATTTTTATTGATCTAATGAAATATTCACTAATGTCTCTTGGATAAACACACACACACACACAGTAGCTCGGTACTCAGATATGCTGTTATCACATTCCTACCTTTCCTTGTGCATTGTTCATTCTTATTCATGTCATACACCATCATTTCTTTGTTTCAGATTGTATTTCGGGTCTTATTTGGACTGGAAAGCTCGAAGTGCTCCTTTGATACCTGTTCCCAGATCTCAGGAACCATGAAAAGTGGATTTTTTTTGTCTAATGATTGTGAATAGTAGGAACAGTATTTCAGGGATTATTTTCTTGAATACAAAAAACTGAATAAATGAAATTTGTATTGCTGATTCTATTCCCTCCTATGCAACAATTTTAACTTGACAGAAGGATATAACGTCTTGCTTGAAAACGCCACATATGTGGAGGCGGTTAAATAAAAAAAGAAAAAAAAATGAGCTTGTACCAATAAACGATACCAATCAATATACCATGTATAGCTGAATCTTCTGTTATGATTCTGGTGTGTCCATGATTCAATTAGATGTAAGAGAACCGTGCACACTACACATTACACTTCCAATGGCGTGCCCAGACTTGGGTGGCTTATGTGAAGTACAAGTACACACCCAACACACACACACACACATGGCTTATATGCAGTACAAGTACACACACATGCTGGAATTGTATACATTTACTCAAACTTATTTTGATCACTCACATTCCAACGCAGTTTGAGATTGTTCATCATTTTCACATAATATATATTTTTCTCATAGTGCTAAACGCAAATATGAATTTAAAGAGTACCAGCTTTTTTGCCAGGTGAAGCCCCACAAGATGCTTCATCCCTGGTTATCTCTACAGCTGTTGACAGAATTACTGAGGAGTGGCAAAACCTCAAACTATTTCGATAAGATTTGGATAGAAGAAAAAATATTGGCAGTGCAAAGCATTCATGAAAACCTCCATAATCGGTACATTTTTCCTTATCTTCATTTTCTGAAATACATTTTAGCACCTCTTAATAGCATCAGTCTCATTTTCCGGTCAAAAGGGCCAACTCTCCATCTACTTCATGACAAAATTTGTTCAGTATACAGGTTCTTGCTCAACTGATTTTGTTTTTCCCTTGTTATAACCAGGACAAACCTTAATGACATTGATCCTGCCAATTCAGCAAACCATAAGCCAGATAATCAAATTTACCTGGGGGAATATTTGCATGAATTGTTTCAAGACCCAGAGTACCAGAGGTATGACGCAATTTCGATCACCAGAAAAATATGCAGATTATTTTTGATTGAGACATGCAAGCAAATAAAATATAAAAAAGTTTTGATATTGGATAATAAGCTATAGAAATATGCCTTAAACATCCAGGTTCGAGATGAAATGCCCTCATTGTGTGACTTAATGCATATTGCACCACGTATTGACAGTTATGATAGGCAGGCAGTTGATGACCAGTGGCGAAAAATCCTGTGGCACCAGTTTCCAGTGGAAATGAAAGACCTGCAATCTGACGCTGGCGAATTATACAAATATATCATAAATTTTACAGACCACAGCAGTAATAAGCCATATGAAATTTTCGGCAAATTTGCTTTAGAGGTATTTTTTTCCCAGTTCAATCTCATAAAGAGAAAAAAAAGAGAAATGCGTTCAAGCTAGAAAGCGTGAGAGCACTGGTTCACCTTAAAGATTATCTTAAAAAAACAAAAATGGTTCTTTTCAGCCAGACAAGGAAATGTTCCGTTATTCAAAATAGCCTGAATGTTTATATAAACACTATCTTTGATGATTTTTTGTTCTTTTCTTTGTCTAAGCAGGAATCTGTTTCCCTTCCTCCCCCTCCCCCCCTCCCCCTCCCCCCTCTCTCTATCTTTCCTTCTCTCTCTTTCTCTTTTCCGTTTAATCCTAGAAGGAGGGAGGGAGAGAGGTAGAAAGAGAGATTCTCTCTCTTTCTCTGTCCCTTTTTATCTATTTATTTTTCTCAATCTCTCTGTCTCCTTTTCTCTTTCATTCTATCTTTTTCTATTTAATTCTATCTTTTTCTATTTCATTTTCTTTCTCTCATTCTCCTTCATTCTATCTTTCTCTATTTCATTCTCTCTTTCTTTTTCTTTCATCTTCTCCCTTTCTTTCATTCTCTCTATTTCATTATTCGCTCTCTCTCTTTCTTTTTCTTTCATCTTCTCCCTTTCTCTCATTCTCTCTATTTCATTATTCTCTCTCTCTCTCTCTCTCTCTCTCTCTCTCTCTCTCTCTCTCTCTCTCTGTCTCTCTCTCTCTGCATAACAGCAATAGTTCTGCAGACAATTAACTAATTAATTGTTTCCAAATATATATATATATATATATATATATATATATATATATATATATATATTTTTTTTTTTTTTTTTTTTTAAGTTACATATCTGCAGATTGTTACCCAAGTAGTTTTTTCTTCTTCTTTTTTTTAACTAGATTTGTAATTGGTTAAAATTGAATAAATGTAAGTGAAGGAGTAAAAAGTCTCGAGAAATATTTCAAATGATAATGATAAGTCTTTCTGCTCCAAATTGACCGTAAATGAGTGCAAAACAACCACCCAATCGGACCAACCAGAACATCATACAGATTTGAACTCACTTATAATCTAGAGGCCTGTGCTGCCTTCCCTGCGTGACTGCCGACCGGAATGACCTTTGACCTCGAGTGGGGGACGTTATCTCCGAAGAGAACGCTCGTGAACCGCCAAACACGAGCAAGTGCCAAGGACACCTGTTAACTTTTCTCAAGAAACATTACAATCCGGTCTCGGACCCGGGAACCTCCGACGCTGGAACCAACCTGAAAAGAGAGTTAGACGCTTTGCCGACTGTACCACCGAGATCTATTTAAGGAAACGAAAATCGCTCCTTATATATTTCCAAGTCCTTCATTATCTTCCTTTTTTTTTCCTTTTTTTCTTTGTCACTTTTGCCTGTCGTTTTATTTTGATTTCCATTCTTAATTGGTCTGTTGTTTTTAGATTTCTAGATTCAATCGTCTTAATGATTGTAAATAGAGTTATTCAGGTTATTTGCATTCTCGTTTATAAGGGTACTAAACGTAATTAATTTGATGATAAACAATTTTTTTTTTATTTTTTTTTTCTTTCCCTCTTCCTCTCTGACCTTTATCTAACTCTTCCTTAATTCCTATCTTCTGCTTCATCCCCTTCCCTCACCTGGCCTGTTATTATGCAATCTCTATGGATCTCCAGATATATTAACAAATATTAGCAATAAAAGTATATACAGAATATAGGTTAAAAAAATATAAAGTAACAATAGTTTAACATGTTGTTGCGATATTTGCATAAGTAAAATCAGGAAGAGAACAGAGAGAAAGAATGAAATAGAAACACAGAAAGAACGAAAAAGGGAGAGGAAGAGGAAGAGAAAGCACGGTATTACTTGAGAGGGGGATGGAACGGATAAGAGGTGGAGAGAGAGATATAAAATGAATGTGATAAAAATAGTGAAAGAGAGAAAGAGAAGGAGAGACAGTCAGACAGAGAGAAAGGGAAAAAGGAAGAGAAAGAGAGGAGGGAGAAGGGAGTGAAACAATCAGACATGAAGTAAGGAAGAGTAAAATAAAGGACGGAGGGTGGGAGAGGGAAAGAAAGATAAATAGAAAGACAGAGAGAGAGGGAGAAATAAAAAGGGAGATAAAGAGGAAGGGAAAGCACGGTCTTATTTACGTTTAGTAACCATATTAACGAGAATGAGAACTAAGATGGCAGCTAGCTTCCTAAAATGAAGAATTAGTGGGAGGAGTGGGGCGAAAGTAAAGTCGAGAGAAAGTGGAGAATCAGGATTCTCGAAAGAAGATGATCAGGGGAAGAACTAAGATGGCAGCTAGCTTCCTAAAAAGTAGAATTAGTGGGAGTAGTGGGGAGAAAGTAAAAGTATATATAATGTTATTATATAATTATATATATATATATATATATATATATATATATATATATATATATACAGTTAATATATACAGTTTATATATACTATCAAGGTCTTATTGTATATGATAAAGATTCAAAATTCATATCGAAGCAATAATGAAATATTTCTAGTTACTTAAATACAATGTCTCCCAGTTCCAGGTCAGTCCTGAATGCCCACGTTCGGAGGGCGTGGCCAAAGTCCTGCCCTCATTACCACGTGGACCAATCACCGCCGGGTCGGGCAGCTCCCTGACCAATTAGAAGAATTGTCGCTGCCCTCGTACTGACCTAGGACCCCGCTTCAAAATATGTCATAGATAGATTTAGACAGAATTAGTTCGACCTTCAAGTCGAGAGGATCTCCTCCCTTCGACTCCTCCTCGAGGATTCCAGGTAGTCAGTGTTTAGTGCCTTTAGTGACTTAGCTTATTTCATATACTGTGCATTGTCTGTGTTTTCCTTAGTGTTGTGTTTATATTAGTGTTATTGATATACTTATAGCTTAGATCTCGTTAGCTTTGCGATAGGCTTAGCTTCCCCCTTGCGTGTATATATCGTGCCTCCCTTGTAAATAATGTTATATATATATCTTGATTTATAATATATTGTTAATGTTTTAGCTACCGTGTTTCACGTAATCCCTTTATATATCTCTGCTCGCCACATATTCGGGTGCCAGCGACGGGACCCGTTTTGCCAATTACACAAATAGTGTTAGTATTTAGGATATATACAATTTACACAAACTAGTAGTAGAGACACATCTTATACCCATCCCATATACATATATATATACATATATATACATATATATACATATATATACATATATATATATATAAATATATATATATATATATATATATATATATATGTATATATATGTATATATATGTATATATATATATATATATATATATATATATATATATATATATATATATATATATATATATATATATATGGATTATCCAAACACTGTGAAACAAACATTAACTATTTTGGTTAACAACCTGAGTAGGCAAATCACAACATCACACAGCATAGACAATTCCATTAAACCTTCTTTCTGTCTTTATTTCCTAAGTGTAAACAATGGACCTTACAACCAATGTTGGAGAACATTAACTATTTCCATTAATACCACAGTAATCCTACCACTGAGATCAAATACATCCCCCATATCTTGTGGCTGAACCCATCGAATCCACAATAAGCACCACAGGAATCACAACTTAGAAGAAATAACTCTACAATCGACCAACCAAAATGCTGTGAAATCCAAACTAGAAAAGAAGAGATTAAAAAAAGGCAATAAAAGAGCAATTTTGTCTCACAAATAATAAAAACAAATTATAATGCCTTGATAATACTGAAGCTGTGCAAACTTTGAAAGTTTAAAAGCTTCATAAATGATTGAATGCTCACTTCTTGTTGAGATTAGTCTAGAGCCTAGACTTTCTCAAGCCTCTAGTGATTTACTAGGAGCCTTTCAAAAGGAAGATGGTGCCTCTGGAACACTGGGGTTAGGTCTTCAATGTCCCTTATACCTGTTCAAAAGTTGATTCATAAGTCTTTCCTGATTTGATTTTAAAAAGCCTTTCAAAAATATATGGGAAAAATGAAAATTAGACAATGTATAGCTTTCTAAATAGACATACAAATTGACTCATAATTTTGAAAAGCAAAAATAATTTGCAAAAAATTCTATATGAAATATTATCTTCAAATTTCTTTAAGATTCCAGCAGTATCATTGTTTGTAATGTGAATTTGGACAAGACTGATGGAGCTGATGCTTTAAGCACTAACCTTCACAAGTGCCCCCTAGGTTTATCCAATGGTGTTATTTTGTTCTTTTTCAAAGTGTTCTTCACTATTTCTAATGGCTCCACTTCAGACCCTCAAGTAGTGCCCCTTTGGGCTTCCTTATAGTGCCCTTTAGCCCTTCTAAATGTGTCCCATTGGCACATCTAATGGTGTGTCTTTGGCACTTCTAATGGCGTGTCTTTGGCCCTCCCAGTAGTGTTCCTTCGGCCCTTGCAGTGGTGTCCCTTTGGCCTTCCCAGTGGTGCCCTTTTGGCCCTTATGGGGGTGTCCCTTTGGCCCTCCCAGTGGTGTTTCTTTAGTTCTGCAATGGTGACGTATACACAAACATCTGCCAAATCAAACCAAGTAACCATAACTCAGGCTTCACAGGAAAGTAAAAATATGCTTCTGGCAAAATGTCCCCCTATAACTATCCCATGATTGTTTTGTCACTTACAGTACAAGGGTTTAATCATTAACTCACTTGCAAACTGTGGGTGAGTGCTTCATACTCAGGATTAGGTGAATCAGTGGTGTAGTAGTGTTGAGGCGCTGAGTGCTTTCAGGCATTCTTGCTTTCAGCCACCACTGGCTACCCTGGTGCTAAAACGGGCAGCTATGAAGAAGTCTCCCCTTCCTACCAGTGCATGGCTTCTCCATCACCATGACCATTGAGTACCCCAGTCCTTGGCAAAACTGTGGGTGAATAACTTGTAAGGAAACCACACTTTTTGCATTTTTGTCGGCAAATTTTCATTACTATCTACAAGGATAATTAGTGTAACCTGATTTAATTGTGACTTAAAAGAAACTTCATTACTCTGGCCAGTATAGACTTTATATATTTCTAATGTTTAAAGAGAAAGTCAGTAAGAATGGTTGTCTGATGCTTTGCCCAAAATGCTCTAGCACCTCCTGATTCTCACCCTGATTTTGGATGGCTTGACCCAGATATATTGTGCTGACTATAACTCAGCGTTTATTGAATATTCAAGGCTTTTCCAATCATACAACATAAACATTTAGTGTAACAAGGATAACTGTTTGACAAGATTACTGTGCTACCATAATACTGTTCCTTTAAGCAGTCAAGGCATCATCCATAGCGAAGAACACTGGATGAACAGGAGTATA
>BOPN01012709.1:7500-10798 GCA_017312705.2 Penaeus japonicus | reverse complement strand
TTTTCTCCTTTCTAGAACTTCCTTTCTATAGGTTCTCTCTCCCTCCCTTCTTTCACCTTCCTATTTCCTCTCTATTCCGCCTCTAACTCCTGTCTTTCCTTTACGTGTCCTTCCAATCCCTTCTATTCTCCTCTCTCTTTCCTCTTCTACCCGTTTCGCTACCCTTTCCTTTCATTTCCTTTCTTTCTTTCCCTCTCTCCTTCCCTCCTATCCTTCCCTTCCCTCCTCTCCTCCCCTCCCCCTTTCCTCTACTTTCCTCTTCCTCCTTCCCTACCTTCTTCCTTGTCCCCCTCCCCACAACTCCCATCCTTCCACCCCTTTCTCTCTGACCTTCAATACCTCCGCGGTCGAAACTACTCCTTGTCCCATACTTAACTGTAATTGCCCGTTAGCGGTTTAGTTTTACAGCATAATTGGCTTTTGTAACAGGAGCTATGTACTTTATTCGCTAATATAATCCAATTATTTAATGTGACTGTTAGTTTAAATAACCTCGTTGCCCCCTTCCCGAAGGCTCAATTACCGAGAAAAGAGGTAAACCACCAACTTTTAAGTAATATATAATTAGCTCACTCGATCGCCAACTGAATGCTTAACTTTCCATGTACAGTAGATTCCAATATCTTTATACCATTACACTTACATTGTGAAGATCAGAAGTACTTAGAGCTCTAATAGAGGTTACTTTTAGGGTAAAAGGACTGCTCTTCTAATACAGCAAGTCTGTCCTATCCAAGTTAAACAGAAACACCAGTTCTTCCTGTTTAAGTTAAAGCGAAGGTTCGTTCTATACAGTAAGGTAAATCGAAGTATAGCTTGAATGCAGCAAACTCAGTGTGGTCGGACTACTACTCATAACAACACGATAAGGATATTGGTGATTTCGTTGATCTAATTCGCTTTATGTCAATTTGCATTCCGCTTATGAAACAACCGGCGGCACGGAGCTTTGCCTGGACTGGAAAAGGCGAAAAGGACGAAAAAGGAAAATATAAACAAACAAATACCAAATGCGTTCATTTATTCAATAAACAAATGGAAGCGACAGGAATTCAAAAAACATTTTCCATTTGCCAAATGAAATAGCTTTACAATTTTAAAAAATAACGTAGTTTAACACGATGATAATAAACACGATGTGTATACATATATATATACATGCAGTGTGTGTGTGTTCATATATATATATATGTGTGTGTGTGTGTGTATGTATATATATACATATATATATACGTATATAAATATGTATATATATATATATATATATATATATATATGTATATACATATATATGTATGTATGTATATACATATACATATATATATATATATATATATTTATATATATACATATCTATATATATTCTATATATATACATATATTTATACATATGTGTGTTGTGTGTGTGTGTTTGTGTGTGTGTAAATATATATGTATATGTATATGTATATGTATATTTATATATATATATGTATGTATGTATGTATATATATACATATATATATACATATATATTTATTTATTTATTTATTCATTTATATATATATATATATATTCATATATATACCTATATATACATATATATATATAAATACGTATATACATATATGTTTTTATATATGTATATATATATGTATATATATGCATATATATTCATATATATATACATATATACATATATATGTATGTATAAAAATGTATATATCAATTATCATTTTCTACACCAGCACCATCCTCAATATTACTACTTTACTATCAACAGTAAAAAAGGTCAAACCTTCATACAAAGGTTTATTTAAGAGATACATTCTGAACTGAGAAGTGACACATTATGGGAAAAGTGACATGGGTGGACACAGAGGTCAAGAGGAGATGGATAGAGAGAATGGTACTTTCAATTTGTATTTAGGATGGGCTGGAAGGGATGAAGAAGTCGTCCTTCTCCCGCTTATTTTCCATCCTTCATTTCCTCATTTTCTCCTTTCTAGAACTTCCTTTCTATAGGTTCTCTCTCCCTCCCTTCTTTCACCTTCCTATTTCCTCTCTATTCCGCCTCTAACTCCTGTCTTTCCTTTACGTGTCCTTCCAATCCCTTCTATTCTCCTCTCTCTTTCCTCTTCTACCCGTTTCGCTACCCTTTCCTTTCATTTCCTTTCTTTCTTTCCCTCTCTCCTTCCCTCCTATCCTTCCCTTCCCTCCTCGATATTTTATAAACATCCACATAAACACAATTAATTTAAAGCACAAATATATGAGGAAACGTAATGATTATTCCATTCTTAAAAGATATACAAGTTGTGTTATACAAACGTAAGTTCCTGTATCGGTGATATATATATATATATATATATATATATATATATATATATATATATATATATATATATATATATATATATATATATACATACACACACACACACACACACACACACACACATATATATATATATATATATATATATATATATATATATATATATATATATATATATATATATATATATATATATATATACATATATATATGTATACATATATATATATATATATATATATATATATATATATATATATAAAATATATATATATATATGTATATATATTTATAATATATATATATATATATATATATATATATATATATATATATATATATATATATATATATATATATATATATATGTGTTATGTATATATATATATATATATATATATATATATATATATATATATATATATATATATATATATATATATTTATATATATATATCCACACACACGTGTGTGTGCGTATGTGCATGAATGTCACTTTTGATCTTTCTTTACTGTAAATCAAAACCATCGCCATGTATGTCAAAATAACCTGTCAGTATCCTTTTATGCCCAAAATATAATTTCTAGCCCAATATGCCCAAAAGAAATGTCAACCGAAAATGGAAAACCTCACCACGCAGCATGTGGTCAGCGGAAGATTTTGCTTTCCTATTCTTTAACTCTTAAGAACATCCACACCTGCGATATATGAGTGGTTAGATGAAAAGATATTTAATGGTTAGATAGATAGATAAATGGTTAGATAAATAAATATGTAAATAGTTAGATATATATGGATATATAAAAACGATTAGATAAAGGAATAAATATATATATATATATATATATATATATATATATATATATATATATATATATATATATATATATATATATACGTATATATATATATATAAATATATGTATATATATATATATATATATATATATATATATATATATATTTATCTATATATTTAT
>BOPN01012708.1:5000-7500 GCA_017312705.2 Penaeus japonicus | reverse complement strand
ACATGAAAAACGACTTTAAAACTCGAAGCTTTAGTGCAACTGAGTTTGCCGTTGCACCGGTCGATTTTTACTCGTGGACTTTATCTAATCCAGCGATTAAATTCCCATTCCTTTGATGATACTCATTTCCTCCACGTTAGCCCAGGAAGGTCTTCAAGATAGCATGCTCATCTCCTAAGTCAATTTGCATATTTTGTCTGGGTTGTCAAGCACATACATTTGTGTTGTCTTTGGGACTTCATTTGTCATTGCGTTGGTATCGTGAAAGGGCTCGGGTATAAACAGAACTCAAATGGCATTGCGGTTTAATTGCAGACACGTCCTCCTTATGTTAATCAGATTTTGCGATCGTTATGCATTTGAGTTTACACGGTATGCATCATAGGTGAGTTGTTCTGCTTTCCTTGATTAGCGTGACGTCATTACTGAATGTGTGACGTGAAACCTTCTATGAGATGTTTTGCAACACTAAAATAATGAAGGATGAGGATAATTACTGTGATATTGGGGATGATGATAATGATGATGATGGTGGTAATGATCTGATGATGGTCATGAGGGTGATAATGATGAAGATGATGATGATAAAAATGATATTAATAATAATGTTAATACTAAATCAGTATGAGGGTACTACTAATAATGAAAAAAACTAATGACACATAATCCACACCAAACAAAACACAAAAGTGAAAAGCGAAACAAAAGGAGACGACAAAGCAACAAGAAACAATCCATAAGCTATGAAAAAACAAGAAGATGAGAAAGGAAATTAACGAACAGGAAGACAAGAGAGAGAAGTAAAGATGTTACAGGAGAAGAGGTGATTACAGGAATGGAAAAAGTGATTTTGGAAGTCTAATGAGGAGACTAATGAAGGCAGGGAATTCGTCTTTTAGGCTGAGAGATAAGAAATTGGAGGATAAAGGGGGAGGATGGAGTTTGAGATTGAGGGAGAGATATGACACTGGTGGGTGCAGAGATACTGAGAGAAAGAGAGAGAGATTTATATGCATATATATATGTACACACACACAAACACGGACCTGAATGTTAAAAGCTGTGATACCGTTTCATGTTCGACAAACCTATTGTTTGTGTTCCTCGTTCCTCGTTCAACGTGAAGTCAAGCACCTACTCCTCATGTGCTAAGATTCGTTTTGTTTCACACGACATGATTTCTGTCAACCCTAATTGACCAGTAACTTTTTTTTATTTGATCTATCATTGAATTAACTGATTTCGGGAGATATATTCTTCACATGGTTGATTATATATGTTACTTTCTACTAAACAGTTCCTAAAACTCCAAGCAATTAATTTTAGCAAACTGCATGAATTGAGCTCTAATCAATCGAAATGCAGTGTAAACATTGCAATTCTTTTTGTCGGCAATCGCACACACATCATGCAACCAATTACGTGACAATTTTGAATATTTACATTTAATTGATTATGAAGTAATATCTGGTCAGCAAAAAGATTCTGAGAAATGGATAGTTATACAAAGACCGAGAGGGGGGGGGGGGGGGTAGAGAGAGAAAGTTCCAAAGCTGCTTCAGAATCTTTGCAAGCGAGAGAAATCTCAGGCATCTGGAATGCTTCACAGGACACGAAACATTTCCCGGCCTCGACATTTGCGCAAAAAAAGTTAAAGAAAACCCAAAAAATGCGCCTAAATAAGATTTACTTACTAACAGAACTATATCTATCTAATCATAGGAAATATAGATCCTCGTTAGATCCTCGCTAACAGCACTGGCGAGCGAGAAGCAAAGCATAAGATATTCTTACCTCAATCGAAGGGAAGAGAAAGAGAGACAGAAAGGGAGGAAGCAGGAAGGAATTTCCTCCGTCGCTTAGTCCATTGCTATAATTATTCATATCGATTCATGCTCTCTTTCATCCCGACCATCTCCCACCCTCCGCACATATCGATAGATCAAAGGCTTGCCGCTGCACATTTCGGACGCCATTTTCCGCCTCGCAGCCCTTGATTTCAACGGCCGGAAGCGAGTTGGCCGCTCGCGAGGCCCGGGAAGTTAGTCCCCCCATCCCCCCGCCTCCTGGGTCATTTGGGGTCATCACGTGATCGACTGCTCCGCCACCTCGTCGCCTCCGACAGTCGATGTTGAGGTGGCAGCTTTGTTCATTTTTTGCCTCGTGCTTTTTTTCGTTAGTTAGTCTGAAAAGGTTCATTTTTTTTGGTGCACGAAGGAAAAAGATTTCTTCCTTTGCTAGCGTTGCGTCTTTTCTCTTTCACACACACACACACGCGCGCGCGCGCGCACACACACACACACACACACACACACACACACACACACACACACACACACACACACACACACACACACACACACACACACACACACACGCACACACGCACACACATACAGACTCACTCTCTCTCTCTCTCTCTCTCTCTCTCTCTCTCTCTCTCTCTCTCTCTCTCTCTCTCTCTCTCTCTCTCTCTCTCTCTCTCTCTCTCTCTCTCTCT
>BOPN01012705.1:7500-10807 GCA_017312705.2 Penaeus japonicus | reverse complement strand
TATTTCTTTTATATACCCATTTTCGTGTTTCCAGTTTCGTTTTAATCTATACACTTGAAGTTAAATTCTAATTGAATAATGGGTAAGACGCCTCCTTAAGCCAGGACTGTTAAAAGAGAGGGTCCTTGGACTTGTGTAGTGGACAGACGGTCTTTGGATAATTTGAATGTTCATATGGCTGACTATTTCTCGCGCCCTGGTGGTTTTACTCTCTCCGTTTTACCAAGTGTATGATGTATTGTATGTCTATATTGGTTTTGTTTGAATGGTTGTGCTAATAATTGAAGGTGAAGGTGAAGGTCGTTTGTGAGTTGGGGCAGCTGCGGCCCGTCTCTCTCACGCCGGACTTTGGAAAGGTCCTGGAGGGGTTCGTGGCGGAGATGCTCATGAGTGACATTAGACCCAACTTGGACGAAAAGCAATTTGGCAACTTAAGAGGAAGGTCGACTACTCATTACTTAGTTTATATTCTAGACTATATTTTAAAGGGTCTAGATAAGCTTGACACAGCATTTGATTATGTCGATCACACAGTCGCCATCACGCAGCTGTGCCAATTAGGCTGCCGCCCGTCCATCTTGGCGTTCGTGGCGGACTTTCTGACGGGACGCCGTCACAGGGTCTGCTACCGCGGCGCCTTGTCGGAGTTCGACACTATCTCCTGCGGGGTGCCTCAGGGGACCCGCCTCGGTGTCGTCGTATTCCTTGCGGTGGTCAACAGCCTCTGCTTAGACATAGAGAACAGAGCTAAGTATGTGGACGACCTAACGATTGCAGAACTAATCAACGTCCGCAATAATATAGATATCCGTGCGCAGGAAAATCTCGATTCCCTAGCCATTAACTGTAAGCTACTAAAAGTGATCCCCAACCCAGCAAAATGTGAAGTGATCTACATGTGTCCCCCTAAGCGTCCACTTACTTACCCTGACTTACGATTGAACGATATTTCGCTTCCTGTAGTCCATACTGTGAAAATGTTGGGTGTGTTCATAAATGATGACCTGAACTGGAAAACACATATGGAACATATCACAGCTAAAGCAAACCGTTGCATTTTTATATTATATAGAGCGAAACAATTCGGCTTCAACACCCAGACTATGTATACTCTGTATCAGTGGTACATCCGGCCTGGGCTGGAGTACGCGGCACCCGTGTGGCACCCAGGGCTTACACAGCAACAACATCAACGGCTGGAAAAATCCAAAAGCGCTGTTTCCGAATCATCCTGGGTGATTCCTACGTCAGCTATGACAACGCCCTCGCCCTCTCAACGCAGTGTCACTGTTCGACAGGCGAGAGGCGCTAACGATGAGGTTTGGGCGCGACCTAATGCGCTCCCCGGACCACTGTGATTTCCTTCCACCCACGCTGGGTATCATCCATGCCCACAACACCCGTCACCGAAGTCGCCTTCAGCCCATCCGTTGCAGGACTGCTCGCTATAGTAAGTCAACCATTCCGTATTTCGTTAACAAAGTGAATGACTAAATGAGTCCAACGTTTTAGTTGTTTTCTATACTTTTAAATCGAACGTTTTAGTTGTTTTATCTACTTTTAATTCAAATGTTTTAGCTGTTTTTTTATATACTTTTCATTCTAAAGTTTTTTTTTCATCTTGCATTTTCATAGAGGATGTTTTAAGTTTTAAACATTTTTAAATCAAACCTTTTAACATTGTAAACATTATTATATTTCTTTTAAGATATTTTTTCAATGTAAATCAAGACGAAATGTTACACAGAATATGTAACTTTCTTGATAAATAAACCATATATTATTATTACCATATATTATTATACGGAAAGATAGAAATAAGAGAAGCAGAGGAGGAGTATCTCTTTATATCATGAGAGAATTAGCAACTAGAATGGATATTGTAATAGAATACTCGAATAATACAGTAGAAATACTAGAAGTATTGACTAGAGATATAAAAGAGCTCTACATTATTTTCTACAGACCTCCTGGAACAACAGAAACATCTTTCAATGAATCACCAGGCATTATTAGTAATTACATTGTCAATACAAGGGAAATTGAAGCTACTATGATAGTTGGCGATTTTAATTTCCCCTTTATCGACTGGGAAACAAAGAAAATAAAGATAGGAGCAAATGCCACTAAAGATGAAAAACAACAAGCGAGAATGCTTTTAGATTTTGAAGATTTTTTTTTACCTTAACCAAATCATCAAAATTCCAATAAGGGAAGAAAATATACTGGACCTTGTTTGTATTAGTATAGGGGAAGATGTACACAACATATCATCAACTTATACAGCTCAATCAGACCACAACATAATTGAAATCACAATGAATAAGTTAGATAATGAAAAAAAAAAAAAAAGTGAAAAAACAGGTAGCCGACGCAGAAAAGAGTCTCAGATCTTTAAACTTTAGACATAATCAAATAGATTGGAAAAAAATAAATGCAACACTAGAAGAGTCACTGAAAGATATTGAGGCCTTCTTAGCACCAAATGATATACTAAAGAAGCTTTATAATGCATGTAAAGATGTTTGTAAAATGTTTGTGCCCAAAAAAACAACAGAAACAAGAATATTATACCAAGAGATCGAAGGATCAGGTTAAGAAACAAGAAAAATAAGGTTAACAAATTGGAAAAAACAACAGATCATGTCAAGAGATAAAGGATCAAAGCAGATATAAGGCTATTAGAAGATAAATTAAAACTGTCGATAAGTAACTAAAAAGCAACCGAAGAAAAAAGAGCTGCGGAAGCCATAAAACAGAATGCAAAATGTTTTAGTATCATGACGAAGATCAATGCCTCACTTCACTCACTTCATATTCAATGAAGAAGACATTCTTGAAGTAAACTCAGCAGCTGGACCAGATGAAATCCCAACAATCTTTTTAAAGAACTGCAAAGAAACCATAGCAAAGCCATTGGTAACTTTGCGGAGGAAATCTTTGGACATGGGGATTATCCCCAGTTTACTGAAAGAGGGTACTATAATTCCAATATATAGAGGTGGAAACACAGGTCAGGCCAAAAATTATAGACTAATAACATTGGCATCTCATATAGTAAAAATATTTGAAAGGGTAGTGATGAAAAAAATCGTTCAGTTTTTAGACAAAGGAAACAATGTAAATCCCGGGCAACATGGATTCAGAACTGGTAGATCCTGTTTATCATAGATCCTGACCCACTTCGAACACATACCAAGGGACCTAACTGAAAATAGGGAAGTTGATGTAGATTTTGCAAAAGCTTTTGACAAAGTAAATCATGGCATTCTGCTACATATGATTAAAGACCTTAGAATCAAGAGGA
>BOPN01012705.1:0-2500 GCA_017312705.2 Penaeus japonicus | reverse complement strand
ATCTATAGAAGATATAATATGATGATTATGAAGAAAAATATCAATCTCTTACTCACAAAACAAAAACTTGTTATTTCATTTAGAGGAAAGTAAGATCCTTTAACTGGTAACACTCAAAGGAAGCTTTGCCATGCTATGCCTGAAAAAAAAAAAACAACAACATTAGTATGAAAATAGTGTAGAATAAATTCCAACACTGATGTAGAATCAGCAGAGTTTAAGATGGGCGTTTTGAGATTGTAATAAGTTGCTATTAGCATGGCCTGTCTTGTAGTATTTTTGGCGATGTGTCATTGATAGCCACATTATCAGTCGATTTCATACCAGACAACGATTCCAATGTAACTTGATACCCAAAAAGTATAATACCATATTTAATGATGTGACATGATGCCCATTGATGCCTGTATTTCAAAGGTCACTTAATTGTCAGAACTATGTGATAATCCTTTATATCCTTGTACCTGAAGGTGCTTCAGGAAGTGCCGGGGACAGCCACGAGTGCGTTGCGCCAGGATCCCTTAACACAGATACGAGCACAAATGCAAGCACTGCAGGCACAGCAGGAATGTCCGAAGTAGTAGGTGTTGGCACGACAGAGCGAGAGTGGCTCCCTGCAACGCGAAACCGCCAATGCCTAACGTGTCTTACCAAAGCAGCAGGCTAGGATGGGTGCCCTCCCGACCACATCCCTGCCAGGTGGTGAGTTAGTGCCCCCTGCTGCTCTACACCTACCTACAGCCACATATACCCCTCTCCCCTCCCCTGCAAAGGTCATGCCAATAGCCGTGGATCAATATATAGCCGGCTAGTCGGCGCCGTCCATTTATTCCTTGGAGGATGTGATGAAATCCCGACTAAGGACTAAGGACTCAGCTGGCCACACGATGCTTTCGTCTGGATGGGCCAAGGAAGGGCGCGAGGGTATGTCTGACGGCTGGCCCGAGTTGAAGGTGAAGCTGCAAACTATTTTTTTGTGCAGTTAGTACACCCAGTCACTTCTTCGACATGTTCCAAACCAAGATGATACAGGGACACTCTCTGTTAAACTATCCTTTCCAGACATGCAGGGGTTCCAGGACTGCCCTTACGACACCGGAGACACTGAGGGCCACTTGAGGATAAACTCTGCAGCAAGCTTACAAGGCTGGCTCTGTAGACAACTGGCCAACCTTGGAGTTCCCATGAGACAGCGAGATGACAGAAGTGTCAGGCCATGTGGAACATTACCGTCAGAGTGTGGGTTACACTGCCACCGACAGGCAGCACCTTTTAGGCGGTGGCGTCGCACTTCCCCGCCTCATCATCCATCGAACAGCCTGTCCACAGCTCTGAGTGTTTCATTGTTTTCCCGCCCCATAGCTCTTCAGTGACAACCTCTCCAAATGGCACTGGTTCGTGGAACACCTGCATCTACTCCTACTAATCCGACGTATGTACAGGGGTGCAATACCACTGCACAACAATCCACTTAACCAGGCAAGTTATAGTGCTCGCCACGCCGGCACCCCAACAACTCGAACCGTCAAAGGTTTGGATATCACAGTAGCATGAAACATAACTCCCCCGAGTGTAACACCGACCCAGGAATGTGCAGTAACTGTGGGGAGAAGGACCACTTTCTCCAGACGTGTTCCTTTCCGCCCGACCATCCGGGGCGATACTCCCAGCCCTTGGGCGGCAGGACCACTTCTAGGGAAAACAATCTATACTGCACCTGTAAAGCCAAGGGGGAGGCCGCTGGTAACACTTCTGGAATATGGTAAGGCACTGATCCGCTTTATAGACACGAGGTCCAAGGTAACATGGATGAACGATGCAGTGACAGGTTTCCCGCTGGTCTTCCAGCTGCAGAACGGTTTCTAAACGACAAAAGGGGTCGAAACGTCGTGAATGGCTGGTAGAGTGGTGGCAGACCTTTCTTTCACCATCAACCCAACTCTAAACCATTTTCAATGTGTCTGCATTGTTAAAGGAATCCATTAAACCGATATCGTTTCGACAGTTTTAGCGGGAAGACATAATCACCTGCTGTGCAGTGATGGGCATTCCAAACCGGTTGAGAAACTGACAGAAAACATGCCGCGGAGGGTGTCCCCATGGCACGAGACAGCAGAATCAAGCTGGAAGAATTTGTCTAGATTAGGGAATTAGTTTCCATAAAAACACAGTGTATGAGGATGGCAGCCAAGTCGACCGAGGATGACACAGCAGCACAGGTACCCACAGTATACTCAAGTTTCGTCAATGTCCTATTGGATCACTTTCACATAGACCAGGCAGATCAACTGAGAAGTGTCCTTGATGGTTTTTCAACTCTTCTTTCGAAATGAGAGGGCCATCGGTGCTGTGCACACCCACACACACACCCACACACACACACCACACACACACCCACACACACACACGCACACACACACACACACACACACACACACACACACACACACACACACACACACATATATATATATATATATATATATATATATATATATAT
>BOPN01012704.1:7500-10808 GCA_017312705.2 Penaeus japonicus | reverse complement strand
ATATATAATATATATATATATATATATATATATATATATATATTTGTATATATATATATATATGTATATATATGTATATATATATATGTATATATATACATGTATATGTATGTATATCTATCTATCTATCTATCTCTCTATCTATCTATATATATATATGCATGTATATATATGTATGTATATATCTATCTATCTATATATATATATATATATATATGTATATATTTATATATATATATATATATATATATATATATATATATGTGTGTGTGTGTGTGTGTGTGTTTGTGTGTGTGTGTGTTTGTGTGTGTGTGTGTATGTTTGTGTGTGTTTTTTGCGTGTGTGTATGTGTGTCTGTGTATATGTTTGTCTGTGTAGTATGTATGCGTGTGTGTTTGTGTATTTGTGCATGTTTATATGTGTGTTTATGTTTATAGTGTATTGATGTAATTCCGAATTATATATGCAATTGAATTCCTTTGTAAATATATTGGCCAAGTGACAATAACAGCAAAGGAAACTCTGAAGAGGATGACGCATGCAGTAATCGAGATATACTTCAGATAAGGTTTATTTTATTGTCGTTTATCATCACAAAAATGTACAAACTTACATGAATTTGTGGTTCTTTATCTGGATGAGGGTATTCATCTATATGAAACATAGGATAATATACAGTTATATTATTCACTCTGTTTGTAAATCAACACATATATTGTAGTCATAATACTTGAGGTGAATATCACGAGTTGTGTCCAGATTTCCTTCATGCATGTCCAAGAACTGTAATTTGATCATGTATCTAGTAAAATAATTAGATACAATGTCTTGGAAAATTATACTTGAAGTCCCTAGGAAATGTGAAATTCTCGTAAATTCTGATATCTGGCGTTGGTGTGGCATACTACAGACCGACGATGCAGGTATGTTAGGCTCAGCACACCTGTCACCCTGCACCTGTTCACCAGGCAGCTGTAGGCAATAGAGATGCTGTTGCGCTTCAAGCCTTGAAACATCTGTCTAGTGCTTGCCTGGGCCAAGGCAACGAAGGAGGCGCGGGGAGTGAGTCAGAGGCAGCGAGGGAGCTGCCGCAAGACCGCGTGGTTCGCTCGCTAAGGTCAGTCGAAGGGCCGCGGGGGAGGTCACAGAGGGGTCATGGGGGGCATCCAGGCAGCACTCGACCAGCCTGACCCTTCAACTGACCCTGCCCTTGGGTCATACTCAGCTCGACGTGGGTATATGCCAGTTACCCCGCTGCATCGAAGATGACCTCGGCCGTACAGATGGTCGCGTGGCGGGGCTCGAACGGACAGGTGCTGGTGTAGCCCCGGGGACTGGGTAGCTTGGCTTTTGAGGATGGGGCTCCCTCGTGTCCCTTAACATCACCCCATGCACCTGCCGTCACCTCGTCGGCTCGCAGGGGGCATTGTTTCCTAAAGTGTGTGGTTTTGCGGGCCTGGTCACAGATTGGGGAAGCGGCCGCCAGATGGCAGGAGGTGTGACGTGGAGCCGGCCGCTGGGTGAGGTCCGCCCACTCCCGGCTCGGAACACAGCGGCTACGATTACGCGCGGCCAAGCGGGGGGCGGAGCCTCATCAACCATCTAGGCGCGTGATTGGTCACTTAACAATCACACCACAGATCTTGTGTCGGACAAGACTCCGCCCACCAGCCAATCAATTTCAGTATGAACTCCCATCCTGATTGGTTAATTTGAATAACAAATATGGCTGCCCTAATCCTTACTGAGCATGCTCAATACCTGCAGGTTTGTTTATACTTGGAGCGGCCGTGAGCGGGGGAGAGGGAGGGGGGTGACCAGCCAGCCTACTACCATCAGCTATCAACCCTGTCACTGCAATAAATTTTTCATGCGTGGTAAGTCGCGTCAGTTTCAGGTTGAACGGATCGTTCAACCTGAAACTCGTTCTTTGAGACTGTGACTGACCGTTGAAGCTGCATTCATGGACTCCTCCAGGTCGACGTAAAAACTGCCGTGGCCACGACTACCACCCTGGGGTAAGCCGTCATGCACCGCGTCCGTTCGTCTCTCATGCACGCACTCGCAGCCCGCGCGATCTCGTCCCGACCATGTTTGTCTCGAGAAGAGAGAAATGAAATAAAATGGCAGACCTATAATTCATTCGCGTCACATTGCTGTATGGCAAGAGATAGCTAAGGTTGCGGAGGAGGTCATGAAAAGCATTGCGTTTGGCAATATGTCCATGCAGTGCATATGAGAGACATCCGTTTTCACCGACTGGCACTTATTGAAAGTATCTGAAGCTAAAGATAGGTTGATTATGCAAAGGCGAAAATAAAGCTTCTGTTACTCGAGGGGGACACAAATACTTGCAGAACCCCAAAAATGAAAGCTTAAAAGAAAACAACTTTGGAACGTTATGAAATACTAGGATCATAGCCATGTGTGACAAACACCATGCAGAGGAGGGAATTCCTGACTGAAATTTACAAGAGACGAATTAGATATATAGTCCATACTGATATTGTGGTATGAGTTTAGGAATATCATTTGTAAGTTATAGAACAATACAGAATTTTTTTTTATATAGGCCTAATAATAACACGGTAATGACACCACTGCTGAAAATAAACATTAATAGAAATAGGAAACCGCAGTGAAGGCCTTGGGGAAATTAAGCCATTTCACTGAATAAAGGAGATAATGAATGAAACTCAACTGGTCCATAACTGTCACAAAATGATTATCTACTAACGCATTAAGACCATTAAGAAGAAATCAATTACTATATAGCGTATTTTTGTCTGGTAATCATTGTAATTTGTTCTTTGTTTTCACTGATACTGCCGTTGTTAATGACACTATCAATTCATTTGTCATTATCATCAGTGTCTTCGTCATGATTATTAGTCAATAGTCATGTTCTCCGTATCTATCAACGTTACTAATATTACTATTATTCTAATTCCATCAACAGAATCATTAAGGTCATGAAAGGAAATATAAATAATATCAAGGAAGATAGTATCACACACCTGAGGGTCCACCGTTTTAGAGTTTTGAACATGGTTATAGAGCTCACAAAATGACAAACTTTTAGAATGGGGGCTCTTAAAAAAATGAAAAAGAACTTGAACGGTCATGAAATATCTATGGCACATGAGACGAAGATGCCTCGTGCCAATTGGTGAAGGAAAGACCAGTTCATGAAGAGGAACTAAGATGTAGACTAAACCACAACTATCTGAGGAAGACGAAAACTCAAATATTGAGGAAGTGAGTATCGTGACAGGGAAAATCTGAAGGATGCTAAATCATAGAACTTC
>BOPN01012703.1:0-10808 GCA_017312705.2 Penaeus japonicus | reverse complement strand
CTCTCTCTCTCTCTCTCTCTCTCTCTCTCTCTCTCTCTCTCTCTCTCTCTCTCTCTCTCTCTCTCTCTCTCTCTCTCTCTCTCTGTGTTTGTGTGTTTGTGTGTTTGTGTGTGTCTAGCATGCCGTGTATCACAGTCTCTCACAAGGGTGCATGTTATATTCTTATATGATTTTAACTCCATCTGACTTCTGACACGAACATTTACCATGCCAAAGAAGATTAAACTACTGAACAGTCATGGCTGTCATGAGAGAGCCCATGCAATTGATAACTAGCCTTAGGTTGCGATTGCAGATGTGCAGACATGTGTCGAATTGTATGTTGGACAGGATATGTGTACTTTTTTTTTCTTTTTTCTTTTTTTTTCTTCTTCTTCTTCTTCTTTCTCTTCTTCTTCTTCTTCCTCTTTAGAATTCTCGATGGTAGTGATGCGTTCATCACTCATCAAATGAAAATGAATGACCATAGTTATTAACGCGGCTGATGAATTTAAACTCATCGCTGTGCTTAACCTTCTTCTCCCCCCCCCCCCTCCCAAAACACACGCACAGTACCAAAAAAAAACAAAAAAAAAAAAAAAAAAAAAAAAAAGCAAGCCGGTAGAAATTCACCCGCGATTCTCTACCTTCAGTGGAGTCATGGCGATGAGAGGGTAGATCGATCACTTTATGGCACCCGTTATCCGTCCTAATCACGCGCTCTAACTCACGTAATAAGCCACACAAGTCCATCGATTACGCCAGGCAAATTACGGCTTTCCAAATCACGGAAGAGAGAAAGTTCAGGGGTGAAAGAGCGCGAGGGTAAGAGGTAAAAGGGGCGATAAAGGAAGAGAGACAGGGCAGAGGGTCAGAGAAAGGGAAAATGTAAAGGGTGATAGATAAAGAGAGGCAGACAACAGGGATAGATAAAGAGAGATAGACAATAGGGATAGATAAAGAGAAACAGACAATAGGAATAGATAAAGAGAAATAGACAACAGGGATAGATAAAGAAAATTCGGAGAGATAGATGGAGAGAAAATGTTTAGGAAGATAGATAGAGAACGGAAAGAGTAAATGGAGGAAGAGAGAAAGTTAAAGAGTGATAAATAAGAGAGATAGAGAGAACAAGATTAGAGAGAGAAATAAAGAGTTAAAATACAAAGTAAAGAAAATTGTGACACATGACGTTTACGAAGAAGGAAGAACGAAGAACTGTGGATAACGAAGGAAAGAAAAAGGGGACTAATAGAGAAAAACAGAAAGTTTAGATTGAAAAAAAATAAAAAATACAGCAAAGAAAATAGACAAAAGACATATACAAAAAAAATCAACATACCTCAAAGAGATGCCGGAACTCCACTACAAAAAAAAAAAAAAAAAAAAAAAAAAAAAAATGAAAGACTGATGTGATCATTCCGGCCATGCGATTTGGATATATAGCTGGAAATGATGAAGGTGAAGGTCAGGCTATAGATTCGTAGAGGTCGATGGATAGGAGGAACTGTAGTACTATCCTGACAAGCAATAATTTCCGGAAGGAAGATGTGTTCGGGAGTTCTAGCAACATGTTTTTAAAGAGGATGATGATAACAATGAAAGTCATGGTGATAAGAATGATAATCACAAGGGAAAGTCTGTAGTCATAGTTATGATGATTATGATAATGGTATGAAATAGTCTTGAAGATGATGTAATTGTCAATGTCAATGTAGACTTTGTATTATTTATTCGTGTAGGTTATCTTTAAATCGTTAAAGCTGACCCACAGTATATTTTAGACCCAGTACTATAAATAAAACGTTAAATTTGAAAGAAAAAAAATATATAGTACATTTCACGACACTGATTCCGTCTTTCCTCACATAACTTTCAATAACATAACATCAATAAGAATAAGGGTGGGCGTCTGCCAGCAAAACCAAACAAAAGGTAAAAAATAAAAGAAAATAAAAACAAAACACTAATAAAAATCAGACCAATAAAGACCAAAGAACGACAAAAGAAACGTAATGAGACGCCAGGAATCCCTTCGGAGGAGTCGACTCTGACATTTTGCAATTGATCACAGAGACTCGACGCAAGCTCATGATTTATTGCATATAGTTATACCTGTAGAGTTGTTCGTCAAGATTAAAACGAAAATTAGAGTTTCGTAGTTAGTCATGAGTCTTAGTCATGGAAGAGGGATATTGTCTCATGTCTCAACAGTTCGAATGTGTTTACTCGTTATTAAATCTTGATTGTTCATTTGTCTTTTTAATTATAGTTATGCGGGACTTCGGATCCTTGATTTAAGAGGAATTGGAGGCTCAGATTTAGACTCATTCGCTTCATTCTTTGTTGTAAATAGGGAAAAGTTATCGTCCGTGTTATATATTCTCTGAATGTTAATCTTTCTACATTTTTTTTTTTTTTTTTTTTTTCCTTTTCAGGTCTTGATGTCAATGAGTGAAAGTTTCGTATTAAATGTGTGATGTTCTTCCTTTAAATCAGACATTGGACTGCACAACATATTTCGAATCAGAAATAAAAGTGAATTTTCAGAATTCTGGAATAAGACATTTCTTCAAGACGAAATATGAAGTGCTACATTTATCACAGTGTCTTAATTTCTGCTTTCTGAATACTTACTAGGAAAGACAAGTTCACAATTTTGTTAAAAGGGAGTGTTTTTTAGACTGGAACAACCAACAGAACAATGTGAGGACCGCAAGACCGATGCAGGAGCGCCGTCGCCTTGACGAGAGGCGCGATGGGTAACAAGCAGAACAAGCCAACTCCGAGTCCCATGCTGAAGGTGGAGTCCCGAGCCCTGAATTGCTCCGACGAACAGGAACGCCCCCGCAAGGGCATCCCCCGCCGCATAGGCAGCATCCTCCTCGCTCGATGGATCGAACTCAAGCGCCGCGAGAAGGCAGTGCTGGAAAAGGCTCGCTTGGCTGTGAGTAACGGCCACGCGCCCCCGTCCATCCTCGAGGAATTCGAGGGGAACCTGAAGGAGGAGGAGAGCCAGCACCGCGTCAAGTACCATCCGAGGATCTTGGCGAACATCCTAGCGCAGAGGACCAAGCCGAGGCCGAGGACCCGCCCGCGCCTGAGAGTGCCCAAGCTAACCACCACAGCCGCCCGCCGGATTCACCGGGCCTTCCTCAGGAGGGACCTGGAGAGGCAGAAGGAGGAGAGGGAGCAGAGAGAGAAGGAGAGCTCGTTGACCAATCGGACGAGATCCCGCGTGAGTCTGCGGCAACAGGCCTGGACCGACACGATGCCGCGCAAACTCCTTTCTTCGGGGACCAGTCGCGCAACGCAGACGATAGCTCAGCCCTTGCCCATCAGCCGGGACATAAGCCTGCGCTCCTTCAGGACCGGAGAGTCCTCTGGCATCGGCATGTCTCGTGCCTCTTCCATGACCTCTATAGCCAGCTCGAAGCCAAGGTTGCTATACACGCGGGAGAGGGTGAGTAACGTGGCTTTTCTCGCGTGACAATAACAGGCGCTCCCCGGGGCGCCCGCCGGTATGTGTCTCAGACCGGCCGTTCTCATTCGCCGTCCGCCAAAGCCAGGTATGGAGATTAATAGACTGAATACACATCCAACTCGACAGACATTGTATCTCAAACATTAACATTGTTATATATACAAATATCGCAGGCACATGCGATATAACTCTTACACTAATTAAGCCAACGAACACAGCAGAAGGCAGTACAAAAACTGCTGTTTACAATTCCAGGTAGACATAGTGTGAAGACACGCAAGATAAACTGTAGACATTGAAACTCGTAATTATTTAGAGTATTTGTACATATATCTATAGATAGATACAGGTATGTACATACATATATATATGTATACATGAATATACATATATGTGTATAGATATTTACACATATGTGATATATATATATATATATATATATATATATATACATATATATACATATATATAATGTATACATATGTGCACATATGTATATATGTATGTATACATATGTGCACATATGTATATATGTATGTATACATATGTGCACATATGTATATATGTATGTATACATATGTACACATATGTATATATGTATGTATACATATGTACATGTATATATGTATGTATACATATGTATATATATATATATATATATATATATATATACATATATATATACATATATACATATGTATATGTATATATATAGATATGCATATATATATATATATATATATATATATATATATATATATATATATACATACGTATGTATATATAAGTATATATATGTATATATACATATATCATATATATATACAATGTATCGTTTGCTAGAACATTTAGAGTAGGAGCTTCAACAAAGGTATACCCAACACCTGTCTGTAAAAAAGGGTTCCACATCGCCACAGCTTACAAACAGGTAACCAAGTGTGGTATTTGTGTACAAGAAGCACACACTGCCCGTAAGACTACAGTAGAACACTCGCTCACACGCGCTAAGAACCGCCGTCTTGATAGTCTCGCAGGCAGTGTGTCTGTGTCCCACGATGCCTACCTCACCATGCCTGAGTAGTATGTTCTCGTAGATGCACGTGCACTCTGTTGTAGATAGCGTTCCTGTAGATAGTTCTATTAAACATATGCGGTGACTTAATGTTCTATACTCCCACAAGATGAGATTAGCTATTGGAGTATTGCCGTTAACAAAACTCTTGTATACTCAGGCATACGCCCTTTCCGAGGATGGAGGAGATGGAGTCAACCAGCAGAGGAAGGGCAGCAGGCAGGAGAAAGGGGAACCCGTCACCAGAAGCAGGTCGTCGCAAAGCAGGCGGGAGAGGATAGTCGCCCAGAGGAGGAACATCCGCAAGTCAAAACTGTCTGCCTCAACCCCTCATCTTCAACATTGCGAGACAAGGCAAGATGAAGGAGAAGAGCGCCAGCGAGAGAAACCGGACTCTTCACGAGGGCAACAACTTCATCAAAGGACTTCAAGGAGAAATAGATCAGAATCTGCAAAGAATATAAGACTCCGCCAAGACAAATTAACACAGTCGGAACCAAAGCTGCAGCTGCGACGTGCGTCCTCCCAGCAGCAGCCATCAGAGGAGAATGATGACTCAGCCCCGCATGGCCGGTCTTCCTCAAGCCGAGGGCGAATGCAACAGGAACGCCAGCAACACCAGGACGGTGGGAAAGAGCAGAAAAAACTGGCGTTTCCTAAACTGAAGACCATTAGTTACCAAGCCTACTGGAGGAAGCGAGCGATGGCAAGTCGAGCGCTGAACAAGAGCAAAACCGACTCCGCGAAATTCCGCTTGCCCAAAGGAAGCATTACAAAACAAGAGGGCGAAGTCAATGGAAACTCTTCTTCCGAATCAAACGGCAACAGTAAGACAAGCGCACGTCAGCAGTTGCACGAGAAACGAGAGCAAACGTCGACGCGTAAGTCGCAGGCAAGTGCAGGAGCGTCAGCCGTCAATCAGTGGCAAGAGGAGATTAGCCGGAGAGACAGCGGGTGCTCTGAGAAAAGGCCGCCCTACTCGTTCTCTCAGCGGAGGCGGCGGTTTCGGGATGTGGCGCAGGAGTTTCTTCAGGCAGGGAAGGCAACTCGTAGTTCTCAGAGTGGTGGCGTAAGCGATCTGCCAAATATCAATCGAGATATGAGACGGAGCAGTAAAGCAAACCAACAGACGGATAATCAGGAGAAGCAAGAACAAATAAAAGAAGTTACGTCTATACGGGTCAATCGAGAAGACACAACGGAACACAAATATACTCAAAACACTGGCTCTCGGCTCTCGGCGAAAGTTATATCAAATCAAAGATCGGATCGAAACCATCAACAACAGCAAGCTCACTATTTGCAATCAGATCAACAGAAGGAACCCAGACTCAGAGATGAAAATGTCCCCGAATTCAGGCAACACCTTGACACCTCCCATAACAGAGAGGTCTCGGAGGGCAGTCGCACTTCGGAGCCACAGCCTGGCACGTCCAGGGACACGACGAGGCACTCTGTCAGCGTGGAAAGCGTCAGACACTCTCAAAGTCAAATCTCAAGAGAAAATCCGCGACAGGAGAGAGAACACCGAGGTGAAGATGAGGAAGTGAACCAAGGGACCTCTCGCCAGATCACAAGACATGAACGCATACGCTCCGAAGAATCCCAGTACAGGGAAAATGAGTATAATGGACAGTCCTTCTACCATGGTGACCTGCAGGGGAAGCAGTCCAATAACCAGGTTATTTCAAGACAAGCCTCTCAACGTGGTCATGTCCATGTTGAACGAGTCATGAACGATAGCCATGCGAGTCCCGATGCATCCCTCAACCTCGACCGTAGGCTCATAAGATATTCCAGTTCGTATGACGAAAATCATGAACATGTTGGTAATCACCTTGACTATGGACATAACAAACATACTGGGCATTCCCATGGTCGCCAAACAAATGAAGGCCATGATGCACATTCCCGTAGCCGTGAACTTAAGCAAAAACACCCCAAAGACTCTACTGCCTATGAGTATTCACAGACCAGCAATTCAGTTCACGAAGAGCATCAGGCGCAGCAAGGAAGAATCAGGCAGATTGTCGACCACGGGCGGATGATCCAGTCGCAGCAAGGCAGTCGAAACGTGCAAATGTTCTCACACTCTCGCAGTGAGCAAGTGTCAGTTGGGCGCCAGGGCCAAAGTCAGCAGTATTTCGCGCAAGATTACACCGCGGCGCCTGAAGTACGAGGACTCCAACATGTGCCGTCACAGTATGGCCATACTGAGCAGTCAGTGGATTACAGGCAAACCCGAAGAATGGACGGCCATAGGAATGCCCCCGTGCCCAGCGAGCGTGGACCTGTTGCCGTGTACGAGGCGCGAATGATGCAACCTCTGCAACAAGGGTTTTTGGAAGTGAGCGACGGGTCGGGAGCACGCAGGTGGAGGAGAGTGAGCGTGGTGGATGTGTGGGAGCTCGGGGACTGGGAGCGTGTCAGGAGGGCCGAGGAAGGCCTGCTCAGGTCACGCTCCTCCTCGACGCCCATTCCTCGAGCGTTATGACAGTTAGCGTACAAGTGGGACTCCGCTTACGGTACGTTCGCCATCATGTACAACAGATGGAGATGATGCTTGCTTCGATAAGCAAAAGCCTAAGAAATACATGTAATATTAGACCTCAAATCCTTTATAAAAAAAAAAATGTAAGACCTTCTACCGATACATTCTGTAAATGGTATATCCACAAGCCGATCCTGACATGTAAATCAGACCTGCGAGGCCGCCGTGTATTATTAAAGACCAATTAGTTGTAATGATTAATGAGGGCGAGGTACACGTAGGCTTCGCTTGACCCAGGGGACGCTCGCCACCCCAATTAGCCAAACATGTATTAAGCTACATCAACAATTGGACAAGTTGTTATGCTAGCTTTGTGAAAAGCTGTTAGCGGTAGCAACGACATCACGGGTGCACGTATATGATGGTATGAAGATCGGAGCATTCGAATATTTTTATAACTGTATTTTATAAAATGATGATGCAACGTGATCTTCATAATGTGATATATATAAAACTAATTTTAGGTCGTAGGCATATTCAGGAAGCATTCTTCAGGAAATGTTGTAGTTGAAAACCATGCTTTGATTTAACGCTCTTCTCAGACTGTGGAGAAGTGTGTTTTAAATCGTAATTGGGTAATGCAAGTATAGATTACACCGAAGAATCATAACAAGGGGTCATTCAGTGAAGATTCTAGTATTGTACTTTCATGTATCTTTATTCATATCACACACACACACAGACAATCACACAGACACCACATATATACATACACACCACACAATTACACACGCAATCACATACACACGCAATCACACACACACGCAATCACATACACACGCAATCACATACACACACACCACAACTATACGTGTTTTGTTCTACAGACCATCTTGTGATTACTCATGGTATACTTTACACTAGTAAAGTCTATGGACCAACTACCTTAAATACAAAATATGAAATAAAACACCTTCCCAAACAGCATTAGTTTCATTACATCTCCGCTAAGAATTAGAAGAAAAAGATAATAACAAAAATACAGACTAATAAATATGAGGCGCAGTACAAACGCCAATATTCAATACATAATATACGAAGAACAAATATGGACTATTGGGAAATGTTATTAGCTATCAGTTCCAATTAGGGAAAGCATGTAACATATACCACTTCCATTACATAGCACGTTTGAACAGGAATCGTGCCCATTCACTCTAGGCTTCAACTACAATATTAAAACAGAGCCACAGTGTGTGAATGAGAGAGAGAGGGGGGGAGAGCAAGTGAGAGAGAGAGAGAGAGAGAGAGAGAGAGAGAGAGAGAGAGAGAGAGAGAGAGAGAGAGAGAGAGAGAGAGAGAGAGAGAGAGAGAGAGAGAGAGAGAGAGAGAGAGAGAGAGAGAGAGAGAGAGAGAGAGAGAGAGAGAGAGAGAGAGAGAGAATGAGAGAATGGGAGAGCGACTGTAACTGATACTATGACAAAGAGTGAGAGAGAGTGACAACGAGAGAAAGAGAAAGAGAGTGAGAGTGAAGTACACGCACACAAGCAAACCTATAACACTAGCTCTGCACATGGAGTTGGCAGTCAGGCGGAGGTCCTTGTGTCCGATTCCCCTGGCGTGACACGGGACGCCCTTCACGTCGGCCTCATGGACATTCCCATATTGGGTCCTCGCCGTCCCGTCGTGATCACACAGCTCCTCGGCGTAAACATAATGGTCGTTCACACTAGCATGCGAGGCAATAATTACACGCCACACTAGCGTCTTCATGGCTTGGTCCATTTATTCTGCTTAAAGGGGGAAGTAGGGGGGGGAATTGGAAAATTATATATTGGTAGATAGACAGACAGAGATAGTGGTAAATATATAGAGGAAAAACAACATCAAAAGATGAATAAATACAAACGTACACACATGCACATGTATGTATGTGCACATGTGAATCTTCAAGCCCAGTATGCTTTGAGACCAAATGAGAAAGTGTTGTCTAGTTGGCGACTCTGTCTAATTAATTCCCGGAGTACGGAAAGGGACGCTAGAATAATTAAATTCATATACGTCTCTTTCCCTTTCTCTGTTTCTCCCTCTTTCTCCATCTTTCATTACTCCATTTAATAGCAGTTACTCTGATTAGAAATGGGCGTACGGAACTTAATAACGAAGTGTGAAATGAAAGTACACAATGTCCTAACTGTAGCTTTGTATGTACGTATGCGTGTGTATAACAACGAACATGGGTTACACAGCATTATTCTTGCGTAATTATGTGGAGGATTATAAATTCTACTCAGATGGAATGCAATTCATTAGCTAAAGCATTTAGAATAATGTACAATTATTCTAAATTTGATTTTTATGGGTAGGCCTTTCAAAATTAAGACAATGCGAACGATTCTGAGCCCTGTTGGTTTGACTAAATGATGAAGAAATAGGAAATACATTTTCGAAATTTGCCTGGTTATCATTTTAGTAATAGTTCAACACCTGTTCACACGTGATGGTGGGAAAGTGTTCAAAAGTACACACTTACCGTGTTCTCCAGTCGTTATCCGAACCCGATCTAACCTAACCTAACGTAGCCAACCCCCTCTAACCATAGCTAAGATAAGCAAAGTCTTCTTAAACTAATCTAACGAAGGACTGAGGAATTATTGTTGAGTCAGTAACCTGTTTATAATGGCAAGTAAATAGAGTGATTGAGAAAGCAAATGTTAATTGTGGATATGCAATACAGCAAAACTAATAATGATGAATACCCGTCATACTTACTATGATATAATTAAAGCAGACAAGAAATAGTGATTGTTATCAGTAGTATGTATTACAATTGCAATTAATAGCATGAAGAGACAATAAATGCCCCAATACTGTAGCATCACTATTCATTGAAGGTCAAGGATCAGGAGTAAAGGACTATGAACTTTAAGTGGTAATGTTTTTTTTTCTTTCTTTCTTTTTTTTATCCTTAATTTGGGACGATTTGAGTGTGGGTGTGTATTTTATTTGTTTGTTTGTTTTGTCTTGTCGATGTTTCATTACAGTAGGTCCGAGGAAAGAGAAAGGGTACTTAGGAAAGTCGGCCTTGTGTTATTGTTGTAATGGGTATTGTGGTCTGACTTGCGCTTTGATCTCTTGTGTTAAGTTGTGTGGCTCTTGTTAGGTATAAAGTATTATCCCCTTTCTTCTTCCCCTTACCCTTCCCCTTCCTCTTCTCCTTTCTCTTCTCCTTCCTCTTCTCCTTTCTCTTCCTCTTCCTCTTCCTATCCCTCCCCCCTTCCTCTTCCCCTTTCTCTTCCTCTTCTCCTTCCTCATCTCGTCCCCTCCCCTTCCCTCCCCTGCCCCCTGGCCCTTTCTCTTCTCCTTCCTCTTCCTCTTTCTCTTCCTCTCCTCTTTCCTCTTCTCGTCCCCTTCCCCTCCCCCTCCCTCCCCTGTCCCTCCCCCCCTTCCACTCTCCGACCCACTACGCCTAACCGCACGATTTTTTCTTTCGGATAGAGGATGGGGGGGGGGGCGATCTCGCATTAATATCGGCGATTAAAATACGTAATTTACGGCGCGTCGGAACGAGCGGGCGCCGTTGACGAGAGAGCGAGACAGATAAGACGTCAGATCGGCTGTTAAGGGTAAGGATAAGGATCTTAATGGGCGCGGGATGGGCGTACGGTTCCTTAAGAGAAAAGGGCGTGGGTAGACGGTGGGGTGGGGTGGGGGGTTAGGGATGAGGTAAGTTTAAAGGGAGGTGTGGGTGGAGGGGGGAGGGTGTCTATCTATTTGTTTTT
>BOPN01012702.1:0-2500 GCA_017312705.2 Penaeus japonicus | reverse complement strand
TATTTATGCAAAACTATGAATTTATTACGAAAAAATACGAAAGATAAAATAACATGTATGTTCATGCGTCTTTATAGCAAAGTCGCCAAGTCACCGCCATTATGAACTGCATGATTATATTTTACCTTTTCCTCTAATTTCATTTTCAAATTCTCGCTTTTCCTTCACTGGTCTCTAATGCTCTTGAATCTTAAACCATCACTAATTAATGTTTTTGCGCCCTTTTTACTTGGTAAGATTAATGGAATTTTAATGTATTCGACTTCAAAAAGAGAGATGGTGTTTTTTTTATTATCTTTCTTTTTTTTTGAGGTGGGGGGTTGAGGTCAAAAAGGCTTGAGATTTTTTTCATTTATTTTTTTCTAATTCTCTTTCACTCTCTCTCTCTTTTTTTTTTCTTCGTCTTTGTCTTCTTCTTCTTACTTCGACTTCTCCTTCTTCGTTTTGTTATTTTTTTTTCTTCTCCTTCCTCTTCTCTATCATCCTCATCATCGTCTTCATCTTACTTCTTCTTCTCCATCTATTCCTCTTCCTTTTCCTACTCATCATTATTTTCGTCCGCTGTTTCTTCTTCTCCTCTTTATTCTTTTTTCTTTCTCTTCCTCATTCTAATGTTCTTTTGTTTTATTTCTTCGTATTGTTCTTCTTCTCCACCTTCTTTTTCACTTTCTTTTCCACCTTTTTCTTTCTACATCTTCTGGCCTTCTTTGCCCTCTTTATTATCCTTTTTATTATTTGAATGATTGTTTTAGTTATAAGTTTTATTATGATTGTTCCTGTCAGTATCATTATCAGAAGTGTTACTACCTTTATCATTATCATTATTGTTATCCTTATCATTATTATCCTCATTTCATTATTATCAACATTTCATTATTGTTATTATTTCTTATTGCCATCATCATCATTATTATTATCAATTTTATCATTACTATCATTATCATTATAATCATCATAGTTATTACCATCATCTTTATCTCTACTATAATTATCCTCATTTCATTATTATCAACATTTCATTATTGTTATTATTTCACTATTGCCATCATCATTATTATTATCAATTTTATCATTACTATCATTATCATTATAATCATCATAGTTATTACCATCATCTTTATCTCTACTATAATTATCCGTATTATTATCATCATCAATTTGACCATTTTCTTTATTATCATCATTATCATTATGCATGTGATTACTATTACTACTACAGTCGCTGTTGCTGTTGCTATCACAACTACTAGTACTTCTATCCTTATTTCTATTGTTACTACTACTATCATCACATCATTATTTCTAATTCCTCGTCGTCTTCTTCTTTCTTTTCCTCTCCCCTCTCCTTCTCCATCCCATCCCCTCCCTGCTAATCACAAACCTATTACTTACTGCACCATCCATATTAACCTTTGAACTCACTCTAGTCTATTCAGTGTTTTACTAGCTGTTTTTTTTTTGTCTCTATATTTTTTTCTTTCCTTTGAAAAAATGATCCGTGTGGTCATGTTTGGGAATTGTCTTGTTGTAGGACTAAAGGACGTCGTTGTGTATGTGTGTTTGTTTGTGTGTGTGTATGTGTGTGTGTGCGTGTGTGTGTGTGTGTGAGAGAGAGAGAGAGAGAGAGAAAGAGAGAGAGAGAGTGAGATAGATAGATAGAGAGAGAGAGAGAGAGAGAGAGAAAGAGAGAGAGAGAGAGAGTGTGTGTACGTTCGTGTGTGCGTGCTTGTGTGCTTGCGTGTGTGTGTGTGTGTGTGTGTGTATGTGTGTGTGTATATATGTGTGTGTGTGTGTGTGCATGCGTGTTTGTAAATCTGTGCCTAAAGCAGTCGTTACCTGTGTAGTTTCAAGTTGCAAATCCGCATAAAAGCAACGTATACTCCCCCTTCTACTCATCTGCTAAAAATAGCAAATAAAAATCTATTCAAACATAGAAACTAAAGAAATTCAAAATCCAAATCCCACACGAGGACTTCCTTCGCTAAATATCTCAGCCCAGACAGCAACACCTGCAACTGCAACTTCGGCTTCAGTAGCAACAGCATAATCAGATCTTAGTGATTTCTCGCGCTGACAAACTTTGGGCGTAAAGTCAAATAGAAAAGAATGAGGCGATAATTTGAAATTTTGTTGAGGGTTTTGAAATAAGAAGTAATTATTGTTTGAATAAGCACTGGTCCGTTGTACTTTATGTGAAGGTAAGTTTTGGATGCACAAGCGAGAGTTTATAAATACATATAAAACTAGGCGGGCGTGCTCATGCGATTACTATTTGTCTATTTATAAATGTTTCTATCTATCTATCGATCAATCTCTTTGTCTATATATCTAGTTATAACCCCCCACTCTCTCTCTCTCTTTCTCTCTCTTTATACACACACACACATATGTATAATGTATATATACATATATATATATATATATATATATATATATATATATATATATATATATATATATATATATAGATATATAGATAGATATATTAGAATATCCACCA
>BOPN01012700.1:5000-10816 GCA_017312705.2 Penaeus japonicus | reverse complement strand
TCTCTCTCTCTCTCTCTCTCTCTCTCTCTCTCTCTCTCTCTCTCTCTCTCTCTCTCTCTCTCTCTCTCTCTCTCTCTATCTATCTATCTATCTATCTATCTATCTATCTATCTCTCTTCCATAAACATGAGCATTCAGCTTGACGTAAACATTTGATCTGCTTAAAGAGTTGATAACACTTAATTCACTTTTTTTTTACTTCAAAGATGACATAATGTTCTCGCGCATTAGCCTAAAGGTCAGAGGTCAGAGGTTAAGCGCTTCACTGACACCATCATGACCTCGCTTAACATGATACAGGAGAGATGGAATTGGATCTCTGCATCTGTTGAAGAAAGTGTTTTCCTGTTTTCTGTATGTTTTTTTTTTTTTTTTTCTTCTTTTTCTTGTTCTTCTTCTTCTTCTTTTGATCTTTGCTCTTGTTCTTCTTCTTTGTCTTTCTTTCTTTTTCTTCTGTTTTTTTCATATTCGTTTGTATTTTTTTCTTCTTCCTCTTCCTCTTCTTTTTTTTTTTTTTCTTCTCCTTCTTCTTCTTCTTCTTCTTTTACTTCTCCTCCTCCTCCTCCTTCTTCTCCTTCTTCTTCTCTTACTTCTCCTCCTCCTCCTCCTCCTTTTCCTTCTCCTTCTTCATCTTCTTCTTCTTCTTTTACTTCTCCTCCTCCTCCCCCTCCTCCTCCTCCTCCTCCTTCTTCTTCTCTTACTTCTCCTCCTCCTCCTCCTCCACCTTTTTCTTCTCCTTCTTCATCTTCTTCGATTTCTTATTAAAAAATATATATATATATCCATCAATAACCATCAAAATAAATGTAAACAAGTTAGTTGGTTGATCATTTCATATCTCATTCGCTTGCATGTTGCACATACAATGCTTTTAGACTGTGCATGCAACTCACATTTTATATGGTAATGGAATGATAAGGCGGTGTGACTAAGAGCTGGAATTGCTCCTAATTCTCTTTTTTTATTCTCTTCTCTTTATGCACTTTTTGTTTCTGTTGTTGTTGCCATCTTAATTGTTGTTTTTTTCTCTCTTATCTTGTCTTTTATCTTGTCGTCTTATTTTTTATTCATTTTCTTTTCTTACTTTGTTTTCTCTCTCTCTCTATCACCTCTTTAACTGCATATTCTTCATTTTCCTCCTCCTTCTATTACTCCTACTCCTCCTTCTTCTTTTCCGTCTTCTTCTTTTCTTCCTCTTCTTCTTCCTCCTCCTCCTCAATCTCTTCTTCCTCTTCCTCCTCCTCCTCCTCCTACTCCTCCTGCTCCCTCCTTCTTTACCGTCCTCTTCTTTTCTTCCTTTTCTTGATCTTCCTCCTCCTCCTCCCCTTCTTCCTCTTCTTCTTCCTCCTTCTCCTTCTCCTCCTCCTCCTCCTCCTCCTCCTCCTCCTCCTTCTCCTCCTCCTCCTCCTCTTCTTCTTCCTCCTTCTTCTTCTTCTCCTCCTCCTCTTCTTCTTCCTCCTTCTCCTTCTCCTCCTCCTCCTCCACCTCTTCATCCTCCTCCTCATCCTCCTCCTCCTACTACTACTCCTTCTAAACATCATACTCCCCCTCCTCCTCCTCCATCACCATCATCAATACCATCATCACCATCACCACCTTCATCATTATCATCAACATTCGCCTACCCTGACTACAGTGCCCAATATAACAAGCAAAGGTTTGATAGTAATCTCAGATTTTGATTTTGAATAGGCCTATTATAAGACTCCAAATCGATGGAATTTTGAGCTCCATTCATTTCTCTCTAAGTTCAGAATGGGTGAATAGTTAAGGTTCCCCTTTCAGAACTTCAGAAAAGACGAATTTCAAGTCTATCAGATACCTAAAGCTTTGAAATGTTGGTTGGTTTGTATCAAGGAATAATTTTTTTTTTATGTACCCCCCCCCCCCAAAAAAAAAAAAAAAAAAAAAAAAAAAAAAAAAAAAAAAAAAAAAAAGGTTCTCGATAGATTTAGGTTCTGAATGTGATATTGATGGAATGTTTTGATGTGATGATTGGAGAATGATTAATTGGAGGATGAATGACTATGCTTTCGAAAAAAAAACTATTTTGAATATCCACGTAACATTTTCGACCTGGGTTCTTCTCCACTGGAGGCCAGGTACCGAGATTAATCACCTGCACCGATTTCTATGGACATCTGCGAGGCATCCGGTTTCATGGTTTTTCCCTGTCTCTCTCTCTTCTTCTTCTTCTTCTTCTTCTTTTTCTTCCCTCTATCACTGTCTCTTTCACTCTCACTGTCTCTCTCTTTCTCTCTCTCTCTCTCTCTCACTGTCTCTCAGTCTCTCTTTCTCTTTCCTTCTCTCTCTCTCTCTTTCACTGTCTCTCAGTCTCTCCTTCTCTCTCTCTCTCTCTCTCTCTCTCTCTCTCTCTCTCTCTCTCTCTCTCTCTCACACTCTCACACACACACACACACACACACACGTACACACACACACACGCGCACACAAACACACACACACACACACACACACACACACATTCACCCAAACGAATCCAAACCTACATAGCCACATCATACAACCCCCTCCATATCACCACCAAGGTTCCCACACAAGCACCGCATCCTTGCAAAAGCATCGAAGGCGAGAGCAACATGCAACTGACATTAGTCATTACACTCTGCAACAGCACCACACTAGACATTCGACCACAGGCAGATAACGGATCCAGGGCCGATGTTCTGTTATCATTAGACCGAATCTGACTTCCAAGGCCTCTCTCTCTCTCTCTCTCTCTCTCTCTCTCTCTCTCTCTCTCTCTCTCTCTCTCTCTCTCTCTCTCTCTCTCTCTCTCTCCGTCCTGTCTCTCCTCACTGTCTCTGTCTCTTCCTATTTCTCCCTATCCCTCTCTTTTCTTCTTTCTGTCTTTCTCTCTCTCTCTTTCCCTCCATCTCTTCCTTTCTCCCTTTCTCACTTGCTCTAACACTGACTTTCACTTTCACTTTCCATCTACTTGTCTTTCCCTTCACCTACCCTTCATTCTTCGTAATAAATGTTATCGAAATATGAAAACGATTTCCAATTTGGAACCACCCTTCATTCCCCCACCCCCACCCCCACCCTCTCTCCGCCTACCTCCTACGCCCTCAACCTCACATTTCCAACCCCCCCCCCCTCCACAGCATACACCTATTTGCCTTGCCACATGCCAACCTCACCTTGCCACATCTCTCCTTACTTTACCACATAATTTTCTACCCCTGCCACATACACCCTTTAGCTTGTCGCACATATCCCCTTCCCTTGCCACATTCACCCCCCCCCCTTGGCACATATCCACCTCCCTTTTGGTACTTACCCACCTTCCCTACCACATACCCACCTCCCCCTACCACATATCTCCCTCCCCATTGGCACATACCTCCCCCTACCACATACCCCCTCCCCCTATCATATACCTCCCCCCTACCACATACCACCTTCCCTAACACATACCCCCTCCCCCTACCACATACCACCCCTACCACATACCCCCACCCCCTACCACATACACCCCCACCCCCTACCACATACACCCCCACCCCCTACCACATACCCATTCCCCTACCACATACCCCCACCACATACCACCCCTACCACAAACCCCCCTCCCCCTACCACATACCACCCCTACCGCATAGCCTTTACCCTCATTCCCTTTTAATAGCTTAAAACCCCTATCAGAGACGATTTAAAACTTCCCTAAGAACTTTCAGCTTGGCGACAGCAGTGTGTCTTGCTTTCGTAAGTGAGTCTGCTTGATTGGCCCTCTTGTGTTTGTTTGTTTGTTACATGTCGTAGCTATGGCAACGCTGGGCTGCGGGAGGGAGGTTGTGGGAGAGAGAGGGAATGGTTGTATGGGTGGGTGAATAGGTAAGGAGATGGAGAGAGATTGAAAAGGAGAGAGAGAGAGGGTTAGAGAAAGTGAGGGAAGAAGGAGGGTGGGGGGGAGGGGGAATGAGAAAGAGAGAGAGTGAAGGATAGAGTGGGAGAAAGTGAGGGAGGAGAGAGAGAGAGAAGGGGGGGAGGTGATAGGGATAGAGAGGGAAAGTGGGGGAGAAAGGGAGGAGGTAAGAGGGTTGGAAAGAGAGAAGAAAAGAACCAGGAAGGGAAAGAGAGAGAGAGAGAGAGAGAGAGAGAGAGAGAGAGAGAGCGAGAGAAAGAGAGAGAGAGAGAGAGAAGGTTGATGTATTTGTCTATCTGTACTTATTTACGAAACAAGTCACCACAACAAGTACCCGAGACAGCGAAAACAAACAAACAAAAATATAAATAAATAAATCTGAAAAAAACCCTCACCCCCCTCACCCCCCTCAACCCCCTGAAAAGAGATAACATTGAAAAAAAATGATAACCAAATAAACAATTAAACAGATAGACGAATAGATGAATAAATAAATAAATTAAGTAATTAATAGTCAATCAACAAATAAACAAACAAACAAACAAATCTCCTTCCGAAATAGATCGAAAACGAAACGATTCTTATTCCAAAATAATTCAAAGGGAAGACAGAAGAGGGTGCCAAGAGAAGATGCCACGAGAAGGTGCTATGAGAGTTTGCCATGAAAGGGTCCCATGAGAAGATGCTATGGGAGGGTGCCATGAAAGGGTCCCATGAAAGGGTGCCATGAAAGGATGCCATGAAAGGGTCCCATGAAAAGGTGCCATGGGAGGGTGCCATGAAAGAATCCCATGAGAAAGTGCCATGAGAAGATGCCATGAGACGTTGCCATGAGACGGTCCCATGAAAGGGTGCCATGAGGTTGCCATGAGCAAAGGAGATGAAATGTGCATCCCCGTCTCGAGGAAGAGAGTGGGTGGTCGATGCAATGCCAGAGGAGTCAATATTCGCTCTTGCAAGAGAGGAACGGACGGTGGGAAAAAAAGGACAGGTCTCGTTGCGATGGTTGCAATTGCTAATGGTGTTGTTGTTGTTTTTTAATTTCTTTTTGATTTCTTCGGGGGTGGGTGGGTGGGGGGGTGGGGGGGGGCTTTTAATCATTTTACAACCGAGGTGATTTTGAGGTGTTAGGGAGTTGAGATGGGATGTTGATGGATGGGAGGGAGGGAGGGAGGGAGGGAGGGAGGGAGGGAGAGAGAGAGAGAGAGAGAGAGAGAGAGAGAGAGAGAGAGAGAGAGAGAGAGAGAGAGAGAGAGAGAGAGAGAGAGAGAGAGAGAGAGAGAGAGAGAGAGAGAGAGGGGGGGGGGGGGGGGGGGAGAGAGAGAGAGAGAGAGAGAGAGAGAGAGAGAGAGAGAGAGAGAGAGAGAGAGAGAGAGAGAGAGAGAGAGAGAGAGAGAGAGAGAGAGAGAGAGGGGGGGGGGGGGGGGGGGGGGGGGGGGGGGAGAGGGAGAGAGAGAGAGAGAGAGAGAGAGAGAGAGAGAGAGAGAGAGAGAGAGAGAGAGAGAGAGAGAGAGAGAGAGAGAGAGAGAGAGAGAGAGAGAGAGAGACAGAGAGAGAGAGAGACTTAGAGAGATATGGAGAGAAACTTAGAGAGATAGAGAGAGCTAGGAAGATGGAGAAATGTCGATATTGATAGGAACAAAATTGCGCTAAGATGAGAGAGAAAGAGAGAGAGTCTTAGAAACAGATAGAGAGAGAAAGAGAAAGAGAGTAATAAAGATAGTGATATAGATAGAGATAGATAGCTAGAAAGAGAGAGGTAGAGAGAAAAAAAAAGAAGATAAAGAGCCGTTCCACGATCAATAATGCAACTCAGGTCTGCAATTTAGCAGCCAATTGTCTCTCTTGACGGGAAGGGGCGGAGTCTAGTGGACGTGTCGTCGGGAATGTCGTTTTAGTGATAAAAACGACGGATATAGGCGAGAAA
>BOPN01012699.1:2500-5000 GCA_017312705.2 Penaeus japonicus | reverse complement strand
GCGCTACTGTTTTTTAGTTGTTTTGATTTTTCTTTCAGCGACTTTACCACGGAATGATGTATATATATAGATCTTTAGTTTTTTTAGTTGTACTTATCAATGTTTGTCTGTCTGTTGCATTATAAATTAAGTTCCAAGTTAAGTTAGTTAGGCCGAAGGAATAACTCTCTCTCTCTCACATAGATAGAGAAGTGAATATATATATATATATATATATATATACATATATATAAATATATATTTATTTATTTACATATATGTATATATATATATATATATATATATATATATATATATATATATATATATATATATATTTATTTATTTATCTATTTATATATATATATATATATATATATAGAGGGAAAGCTGCCCAAGACTTCAGAGCAACTTTTCCCATTCCTCTGGATGAGTGATAGGGAAATAAAATTGCTTGCTCGCACACGTGCTTATGCTGTCTCCTCTAACTTTATAGAATTTTGCATGTTTACTAGAAGTATTATCTAAGCAATCCTAAATTATTATTATCACTATTATTAATGTCATGATCATCCTTGTTTTCATTTTCGTTACTTAACGTTTTTATCATTATCGTGAACATCAAAATAATCTTCGTTGCTGTTATGTTATCATTATTTGTATGATCACTGTTATCATTATAATAACTTATATTAACATTATTTTCATCAATATCATTTGTATCATTGTCTTAAAAATAATAATAATGTCAATTATTATTAGTATCATTGTTAAAAGGATAATAATAATGTAAATTATCACTATTTATAAGAAATATTGTTATGTCATTATCATCGTTATCACCATTATGATTACTACCATTATAATAGTAGTTTTATTATCATTACTACTGGGACTGCTATCATTATCATCATTATTGTAAACTCTACGGTCATTTTATATTTCTCATCTTTATTACGTAGATTAAAGATCAATGTCAGAAAATACAGATATGATTCCTTTACCTTAAGATCTACTTGTACACACAGAAACACGCGCGCTCACGCCCATACACGCCCACAGATACAAATATAGAAAAACCTCAAAGATACAGAGACAAACCTTACCACACACATAAGCACATATCACCACACACAAACACACACAAGCACACACAAGCACACACGTACACAATGATGTTATCCCCGACTTGTATAGACATATAGCATCAAAATCTTCATCCCGCATGGGCAGAAAGAGCAAAAACAAGGAACGAGAGAAATAGTAATCTCGCCTACTCCATCTCTCTTTCACCGTGAGTGAGAAGATTCGACTCTTCGAGTGATCGAACATCCTGATTGTGCAACGAAACCCGCGCGGTTGCGAAGGCGCGCTGGTCCTCAAGATGGCGGTGTCGGGACATCAGGGTTGACAAGGCTGGTTTGCCGAGCCGTTCCGATGGAATCGTCTTCAACTTGCAGCCCTGGAATGAGGTCAAAGTGCAGCGCCTGATACATTGCAATTGCATGGATTGGCAGTGGGAGGTAGAGGGTATTTAGATATTGCATGTATGTAGATATATTGAGATATCATTTAGAGAAAACTGAAGTATCTGTGATTAAATTAACTTACTTGTTCCACTCTGCGTCACGTCGACAGATGATGCGGCACGTAGTTTAACCGACACATTCGACAGGAAATACGTAGATTGCGGCGCAGAATGGGTCAAGTAAGTAATAAGATGGTAACCAACCTCTGCAATTCTGTTAAGAGTACTAAGGGAGACATGGATTCCATTGCAACGATTGTAACATCAGAATAGGTTGCTGGAATAAACTCGAAAAAGAAAATAAGTTAACAGATACAGGGAAGGTGGGAACGTATTGCAATACGATGTCAAGATGATTCATATCACGTGACCTTGGCTGTAGTAGTTCTGAAAAATGAAGAGTAAGTAGACTACATATAAAGAGTAGATATGGGTAAACCAAGTTGGATTTCGGAGAAGAACACACATAAAATTTTGATTTGTGATGATAGGCCTGGAATAAAAAGGGAAGTTAATATCCAGTGTAAGAAGAAATCGAATCACAAAACATGAGGAATTCATTGCTGCTTGGCCGAAAAGCGTTGCCGTGCTGGCGGTATTTCTTCCTGTGACCGCACACTAGGTCCACTCGCTGCAGGGAGCAATACACATGGCTCTGTTAGACAAAAAAAAAAAAAAAAAAAAAAAAAAAGAGCTGTGGCGGCCGAAAAGTAACCTTGTAACTGGCGGTACTTCGCAGTGGACCGTATTATAGGCCGGTACAACAGGCGTCTTCTCGTGAGACCGTCGTGGGACTGGTAGCCAAACATCGGGGCAGACCCGGAATAATTATTAGATAAATGGCCAGTGTGGCGGTCGTTATGATAAACGAGAGAAAGAGAGAAGCACCCGGGTCTCATCCTCGTGGAGGTGGGCGGTGGTTGGCCGAGACGGGGAAAGGAGGTGAGAAACCGAACCTTGTCCCCAAATGGTTGATTTTGTTTAACAAGGAAA
>BOPN01012698.1:7500-10823 GCA_017312705.2 Penaeus japonicus | reverse complement strand
ATATATATATATATATATATATATATATATATATATATATATATATATATATATACACACACACACACACACACACACACACACACACACACACAAACACAGAATCACATACATAAACATACACAAACATACACAAATAAACGCACATAGATGCAAAGAAGTATATATAAATACACACATATAAAAGCATACACACATTGATCTGTTATTTGACAGCTCTTTATTCTTCTAAAGATTTTTTCTGATTATTACGTCAAAAGATTAGGTAATCATATCTATCTTTATATTGGTTTTATTATATTTATCTATTAGTTGCTTATATGCAAGCTCAGAGTTGAAATAAGGGACACGAAGAAAGTGCTGATTTTAATATCAATGGGGATATTGATAACGAAGATGATAATCATAGTAGTGCAGATAATATTATTGATGATCTAATTCATGAAAATAATTCTAATGGTGATAATGATGATAATGATAGTAATGATATTTATTATGGTAAAAATAATAGTTATGATAATGATTGCAATAATAACAACAATGACGATGGTGGTAACGATAATATGATGATAGTAATGATAACGGTACAAAGGTGATTATAATAAAGATGATTGTAACAAGGACAACCACAAAAATGATAATGATGATGAAGATAATGACAATGATAATAAAAATGGTAATGATTATTATTTTATTAATGGTGATGATGAATACTACTACCAACAGTAATAACGATAATCATGACACTAATGATAATAATGATAATAATGTTGATAATAACAATAGCAGTAGTAACAATGATAGTAATGGTTATGATAATGATAATGATAACAATGATAATAATAATAAGAACGATGTGAACAATAACAACAACCATGATAATGATAATAAAGATGCTAATAAATTAATGATGAATATAACAATAATAATGATAAGGACGATAATGATGATTACAATTACGACGATAGAAGCAGCTACCTTTTCATCACGGGTATCAATAACAAAAATCGGTTTAAATGTCAAACGCCCACGTGTAGCATCAGACCGCCCACGTGACTGCAATCCGCCAACGCTCATCTGGTCGTTGCACGTGATTTGCCTTCATACGCCCATGTTTATGCCTGGCGCTGCCCACGTGGTGTGCCATGCATCAACACGTCCACATCTGCATGTGTGTATGTGTGCGCACAAGCACACACATACAAGACAAGAGATGAAGAAGAAAAGAGAAGAAGAAAAAAATAGAAAAAGAAGAAAAAGATGACAAAGGAGAAAAAGAAAAAAAAGAGGACAAAAGGAAAAGAAGAAACAAGAAGAAAAAAAAAAGAGGACAAAAGGAAAAGAAGAAACAAGAAGAAAAAGAAAAAAAAGAAGAAAAGGGAAAAAAAGACAAGAAGAAAAAGGAAGAAAGAATTAGAAGAAGAAAACAAAACAAAAAAAAGAATAAAAAGAAAAAAACAACAACATGCATGCACTATATACACACCCACACTCACCCAAACATAGAGACATGTACATAGGCATACACATACATGCAACCACACACATATATACACAGGCACATGTACACATATGAAAAAAAAAAAAATCCTTTTTCCTGACTATTCTTCGACTGACGTCCATATGTGGTTTATCGTTGCCATATACACATTCTGTCAGCACGCACTTACATATATTTTTTTCCGTATCATACACCCACGCACCAAGTATGTTTAATATCTCTCTTCCATCATATTAAGAATTCAGTGCAAAGTACTTTCACCCCCACATGGACGAACACAGTATCATAAAATACACCAGTGCCATTTACATACACCATTCCAGTCGTATAGCAATGCGTTCAATTAATCCACAGTATCAAAGCCCTTTGGTTTGTGCGTTGTGTGATTAGATTAAACCTGATAATGATGATGATAGTCATGATAATCTTTATGATTGTCAGTGTTGTTGTGATGATGATGATGATAGTAATGTTACAAGATAGATAATAATGAGAATGAGAATATTTCAAAAACTGAAATATTGATAATGATAATGATAAAGATAACGATGATGACGATGAACATTATAATGATTATGATAATGATAATAATGAAAAAGGATGATAGTGATTATAATGATGATAGTGGTAATAACAAGAATGATAGTGATAATTATGATAGTAATGATAATGATGATTATAATAGTAATGATAATGATAATAATGGTATTTGCTATCTCAATAATAATGATAATAATGATTATAATGACAATGATAATAGTAAAAATGATAATGATAATGCTAACAACAATAATAATAATAATAAAGATGATAATAATATTAACAGCGATGATAATGATGATAATAGCAACAAGAATGTAATAATGATGGCAATGACTATAATACTAATGATAATGATAACAATAATGATAACAGGAATGATAACAATGATAGTGATAATGTTGATAATAGTATTGGAAATAGTAATAAGGATAATGACAATTATGGTGATATTTATGGATATTATGATAATAGCGGGATTGGTAGCAATAATAAACAAATATTATGATAATGATAATAATTCTAACAATAAAGACATGAACAACTCTTGGTATCTTTATCATTATTGTCATTATCATTATCATTATCGTTAATGTTATTTTTATCATCATCACCATCATCCTTATTATCCTTATTATTACTGTCCTTATGATCAATACTACTATCATTATCATCATGACTTTCATTGTCATCAATATCATCATCATCATCATTATTATTTTCATCATCACTATCATTAGTATCACTACTCTCACCATCATTTACATCATTGTTATGATCGCCAGCACCATTGATGTTTTTATTCTTTTCAATGATTCGCAACACCTTCTCGTTTTAAGAAAACTTGTGATTTTCCTTATTTTTCTCTGATCGCTTCTACCTCGGCAACGTGCAAGTTTGAATTCGTTGCAGGGCGTAGGTGGCGCTGCAGAATAGACGTTCAGATGTGAGAATGGAGTCAATAACTTCTTATTTATGCTTGTATGCATGCATCCATACGTGGACATATTCGCATATACAATTTTTATCATTGCTGATATTTTCCTCATTTTAAATATAATCGTTATTATTATTATTTTTTTTATTATCATTATTATTATTATTATTTATTATTATTATTATTATTATTATTATTATTATTATTATTATTATTATTATCATTATTATTATCATTATTATTATTGCCAAAATCATTATTATCATTATCATCATTATTATTATTGTCATTATTATTAGTAATCATTATTATCATTATTATCATCATCATCATTATCATCATCAT
>BOPN01012698.1:0-2500 GCA_017312705.2 Penaeus japonicus | reverse complement strand
ACACACGCACACACCCACACACACTTACTCACTCACTCACACACATGTACACACACACACACACACACACACACACACACACACACTCACTCACTCACACACACACACTCACTCACTCACTCACACACACACACACAAACACACACAGACAATACATATGTTAAACGTATTATATATGATTCATTCAGGAATAGCATGAATGTAATATAAGATAGTAGACTGTAATATCCGTTTTATTTATAGATAATGTGTGAAGGCGTTTTGTCATCTTTTGTTATATAATTAGTAAACTAATACGTCAATGGAAAGCTTCCAGTACATGCACCCACACCTACACATGCACACAGCCACTGTTCTGTTCTATCCACCCCTTTTTTTTTTTTTTTTTTTTTTTGTTTTCTCCCTCGGTTGTTGCAAAGACACACACACGTACACAAACACACACACACACATATTCATTTCCTTACAAAATAGAACATAAAAGTACAGTAAGACAATAACACCATTCTATAAAGCCTAACAGAGACTTGTAATGTCGGAATACTAGTAAGAGAAGAATTAAGAACTATGAAGAGAAGAACTCAGACAGGCATAAAGAAATAAGAATTGCTTACATTAAGTTTCGAAGTATTATAATATCCGACTCATTCATACGATTCTTATCATAATTGGATGATCTATGACTATATAACTCATGTAGAATGGATGTAAACTCACGAAAACACACAGACATACACAGTCCTATTATTCGATTCATTCCATCTTTGAGGAAATCTAATATTATGTATAGCAACAATACCTGATAATTATAACATGGTGTGAAATTGCGTAGGCTGTTTTGTATTATGTTAACAACATATGAGAGAAGCTTTCTTACGTAACAATAAATAAGAGCAAAACAATTTGTAATAATCCTGCTTACTGGTTGATCTCGCTCGTTAGAAAGTACGGTTCATAAGAATCATTGACACAGATAAGAATAACAATAATGGCGTAAGAGATGCTGGTGGTTCGCCCAAGCGTAAAATTTGTAAAGGATCTTCCCCTGTATAGACCGAGGGATCCCTTCAGCGCGGGAAAAGCCCATGCGCTCGTTGAGGACGCTTCTCGATAGTGTTTTTTTTTTTTGCTGTAGATTTCTCTTAAACGGCATTATTGTGTCTACACTGTGTCCGTATATGAACCGTACGCATAGGCACTTGTATAAGATAACAATGTTATGGGAAACCCGGGGGCGTTGATAAGTATCTCAAGAGAGAGAGAGAGAGAGAGACAGAGAGAGAGAGGAGAGAGAGAGGAGAGAGAGAGAGAGGAGAGAGAGAGAGAGAGAGAGAGAGAGAGAGAGAGAGAGAGAGAGAGGAGAGAGAGAGAGAGAGAGAGAGAGAGAGAGAGAGAGAGTATGAAGGAAAAGAAGAATAAGAAAAAATAACGAATGACGAAGATGGTCATCATGACATGGTATAAAAATAAAAGAAAAAAGAAAAAGAAAAAAATTGTATATTCATAGATACCCGTCCCACTTTCCTCTGAACAGGTTGCTACCCTTTAGACACCAAAGATTTTCACTACAGTTTTTAATCGTTCGTGCAGTGCAACTCCAATGATAAAGATTTTTTTTTTCTCTCTTTTTTTTTTTTTTTTTTTTTTTTTTTTGGGGGGGGGGGGGGTGATTATAACATGGATCAAACATGCCCCGGGGAAATGATCTCATGTCGAGTGCAAGTGGCAATATAAGAAGCTAATTTTCCTCTTTGAATCTTGTGTGCAATATTTTCTTCTTGACATTTCGATTTGATATTGCTAAAGAAAAAATGAGAGAGCGAATGAAAAGCTTGATATCCTTAAGTTTTTGGATCTTTTTGTATGAAGGAGGGAGAAGGAGAGGGAGTGAGATAGAAGGAAAGGGAAAGAGAGAGAAAGAAAGATAGATAGATAGAGAGAGAGAGAGGTGGAAGGGAAAGAGAAAGAGAGAGAGGGAGAGAGAGAGATAAAAAGAGAGATAGAAAAAGAAATAGATAGATAGATAGACAGAGGGAGAGAGAGAGATAAAGAGAGATTTGAAGATTAATAGATAGATTTCTTCATTTTATAGTCGCATACATACATCATATTCCATACATGTTTCTGTACATCAAAATATCTACCTATCTAAGTATGCATGTATGTTCATACGACATGTCTTTATAACATTCTGCATATTTTACAAGTAAACTCTATCTACAAGTTTATCTGTCTCTGTATGCTCTTCCTGATCGTGTAAGTAATACAAGTATCTATGAGAGTGACCCAGCTGAAACCTCTGCCAATCTATTTCATCCGGAAAGCGTGTCTCAGCAAGAACGTCATTCCTCGATCAGGGAATCCTTTTCATTTCCTGGGTTACAGGAGACACAATGCTTACCTTAGATGATGGTATGGGTGGTGGTGGTATGTATATGTGTATGTATGTATGTATTTGTGTATACAATCATATAATCAGTTATATTTATGTATAAATATA
>BOPN01012696.1:0-10826 GCA_017312705.2 Penaeus japonicus | reverse complement strand
ATATATATATATATATATATATATATATATATATGTATATATATGTGTGTGTGTGTGTGTGTGTGTGTGTGTGTGTGTGTTTGTGTGTGTGCGTGTGTGTGTTTATGTGTGTGTGTTTGTGTATGTATGTATGTGTGTGCATGTGTGTGTGTGTGTGTGTGTGTGTGTGTGTTTGTGTGTGTGCGTGTGTGTGTGTGTGTGTGTGTGTGTGTGTGTGTTTGTGTGTGTGCGTGTGTGTGTTTATGTGTGTGTGTTTGTGTATGTATGTGTGTGTGTATGTGTGTGTGTGTGTGTGTGTGTGTGTATGTGAGTGTGTGTGTACACCGTTGTTGACCGAAAATGTTTACGTGCATCTTTCATAAAAACAAGACTTTCCATCTTTGATATATTAAAAATACATTTCAGATTTTTATCCTGTCGTTGAGCTTGAAGTGCTAATAATAACCTGCTATAAATAAAAAGTATTAGATTCCGGGGGGGAAAAAAGAAAGAAAAAAACAAAAACAAAAAACAGATGCATAAAAGTGGTCACTAAATACGATCTGGAGATTACAAGAGAATCTGTAATGAAATACTTACAAAGATGAATGAAAGTAACTCTTGGGTAGACAGAGCATAAAAAATTTAAGCTCATTGTCCACTTAGCACATTTTGGGTGAAATAATCTTCCGGTAAATGCGTATATCGGTTAATTCATGATGAATTAGAAGAAGAAGAAAAAAGTAAACTAACTCTGAAGTGGGAAACTGATTACGCAAATTACATGAAATGATCCAAAAGGTATTCTTTATCTATAATGGTTTTGGCATCATTGAATATGAATTACATTATGGGTCATTAAGAGATTTAGTCTCTTGGATATATTGAACAGTTTGTTAGCATGGTCTCTTTTTTTTCCCCTTTTATTCTATGATCTCTCTCTCTGTCTCTCTGTCTGTCTCTTTATCTATCTCTATCTATCTATCTCTATCAATCTATCTATCTATCTCTCTTTCGTAAACAGGAATCATGATTTTTAAAAACAATTAGTCGTTTTTTTAAATTCAAATCTATTTTGAATATTTTATGAACTAAATAAAGAGATTCCAAATTTCCCACAAAATGGAAGGTAACAGAAGGAAAAATACAAGCAAGAAAGAAATAAGAAGAAAAAGATAATAACAAAAAAGCACTTAATTCATGTCATCCGCTTCCGCCGTCACAGCTCGGTTGCGAGAGACCACGGGGTTGTTGGTTCGTAACAGAAAGTCTATATTGTTTTTCTAGTTTATTATTAATCACTGGCTATATGTCGGTACGGCAGGTTGTCGTGGTTGTTTTGCGTGGCGGCGGTACGGCGTGAGGTCAGGAGTCTACTCGTTATTTTTGGTGACCTCCCCATCTTTTAACTTCGAGCATCGTGTTTACCCACTCGACCTGCCGTTTGACCTGCGCTCTTATTGGCTGGCGGTGCTCTCCAATTGACCAATGTGGTGATGTGTCGGGATGTGATCGCCGTCTGCTACAAGGAGATAGTAGACAATGAAAGCAACAAACAAAATGATATTTCTCTAAAAAAGCAGAAGTAGCTACCTCCTCAACGAACAAGATGAGAAGATTCATGAAGAAGAAGAACAAGAAATCCTGTTCAGAAATTCCTGGAGAAATTGTTTCCGAATTACTGAAGAAGAAGAAGAAAAGTTTGACAGTGATTTCGAGGAGACCATCATAGAGGAAATAGGAAGGCACATCCACCTCCTATATCCAGAAGCTGCTTCTGACTTCACTAGACTGGATCCCACAGATCCACTAATGACCAAGATCAACCCCACAGATGTCAAAAGAACTATTCAGAGTTTCAAGAATAGAACTGCTCCAGGCAAAAGCAGGATCAACAAAACAATCCTGCAGAATCTTCCAAACAAGATGTTGCTGAGACTGGCAAACATATATAATGCCTCTCTCACTGCTGGCTACTTCCCTGACCACTTCAAGGAAGCAAGAGTCAGGATGATTCCAAAAGCCGGGAAAAATCCAAGAAAAGTGGAGAATTACAGACCAATATCTCTGCTGGAAGTCCCAGGCAAAGTCTTTGAAAAGATATTGAACATAAGATTGCGAAATCACCTGGAGATTAACGATCTGCAAAATCCCAGGCAACATGGCTTCAGACCAGGCAGAGGAACATCAACAGCCATTGCAATCATATATGAAGAAATCGCCAATGCCATGAGCGAAAGGAACCAAGTCAATGTGGTTCTGAGAGATGTGGCCAAAGCCTTCGACAAAGTTTGGCACACAGGCCTGAAACTTAAGATCATCAGGCTGAACCTCCCGACGTCCTTGACGAAGCTATTGTGTGACTTTGTTGAAAGTCGAAGCGCAAGAATAGTCGTCGGCAACACAGTCGGCGAAGCAATTCCCCTCATGAGTGGAGTTCCACAGGGAAGCTGCCTCTCACCGACACTGTTCACAATCTATACAGCAGACCTGCCTGAACCATCACATGGCAGCAACCACTATATGTATGCCGACGACATCACTCAGATAATCAAGTACGAAGGGAGATCGATCGAGATGATGGCACTCAGAACTGCCAGAGCCATAGAGACCATCAATCGATACGAAAGACAGTGGAAGATCTCAACCAACATGAGAAAATTCCAAGTCATTCCTGTGGCCAAGTTCAAGACAGCAGATCTGATAGTGGACGAGGAAGCAGTGGACTACTGTGACAAAGGAAAGATACTAGGGCTAACAATTAGCAGAAGAGGAATTGTCCCTCACATAAATGATAGAGCAACCAAAGCTAAACATCAGCTGAACAAGATCAGAAGGTTCCAGACACTGAGTACTGAAACCAAGCTCTACATTTATAAAGCCCTAGTGCGGCCCATCATGGAATACCCGCCAGTGCCTACCCACACCATTTCTAGAAGGCAGATGATGAAGCTACAGACTATTCAGAACCAGGCAGGCAAATGGATTCTGAATATTCACTTTCCTGAAGTAGTCACTGCACGAGAGATCCATGAAAGACTAAGGATCGAGGCGATCAACAAGAGACTCCACCATCAAGCAAGAAGAAGATGGACAAGAATCCAAGATGAGGATGAGGAGCTCTACAATCGCCTCAACGTTCGTCCAGAAGGCACACATGCCTGGTGGCCCAAAAGCCTCAGCAGAATCAATGGCATTGAAGAAGTTGAGGCCATATTCACGGCATCAGGTACAGGAGACCGATGATCAAGTAAGGAGGCAACCATGAAGAGGAGAACCTAAAAGAAGAAAGAAGAAGTAAATCTCAAGAGGACCTGCACGTTTAAGCTCAAGAATGAAGTTTTTTTAAACACCTTTTAATCCAGACTACAAGCTAACCCACAGGGCTCCACTTCAACGTCAAGCACGGCACATCATGCATAGCAGTGAGAGGTGACGTGCGAGGTCGGCGAAGTGCAGCGTGGGCAGAGCTGAAGAATTTTAAAACCAAAAAAAAAAAAAAAAAAAAAAAAAAAAATCCTTAAAAAATAGCCTGCTAGGTGTTCTGGTTTCTGGCTGCCTCCCGAGGGGTTGACCCGGGGCTTTGTTCAGCTACTAAGGGCGCACATGCAAGCTATTCTCTGACTTCTTTCTCTTGGTCTTACAACTTATCTTTTCTCCTTTCTCCACCTTTCTCAGCTTTCCTTCTATCACTTTATCTCCTCGCAAATTTCATTTCCACTATCCCTCCAGCTCCCTTCATCACTTCCTCTTCACTTTACACACTTCCATTATTCACTTCAACTTCCTTCTCCTCAAGACCAACTCCAATAAAAAGCTAATACTCTCTTCACTCTACTTAACTTTCTAACTCTCACTGTATCTCCTCCCAAGTTTCTTTTCACTATCTCTCCAGCTCCTTTCACCACTTCCTCTTCCGCTTTCTCACGCTTCAAAAAAAAAAAAATAAAATAAAATAAAAAATAAACATCTTTTTTGGTTTTTACTAACTCAATTTAACTAACTAATAATAAATAATAAAGAATCCTTATCCCTCATCCCAACCCAAGTTCCAGACCCCTTCCTCCCAACCCTCTTCAACTTACTCACCCCCACAGATAAGAAGAAGAATCAATCAATCAACAATCAACAAGACTTTTCCCCTTCCGACCCGGCAGGCCTCCCGGAAGGTTTTGAGTGGACATGACACTTCAATAACTTAAAAAGTCAGACAGGGAGTTTCGTCCTCCCACTACTTTAACTACGACTTTCCTTCATTTTCCTGACTGTTTTTCTTCACCTCAACTCTTCGTCTAACTTAACTGTCCCCTTCCACTTCGGTGGGAGTTCTAGTTTCCTTTTCCAGACCTATATGAGGTTGCACAACAAACGAACTTAAACACAAACTTACCTGAAAACTCAAGGAGATGCTAGCTGGGATGACCTCCTCCCGAAACTCATCCCCCGAAGAAGACCTGGAAATAAAGGAAATAAAAAGCTATCAATACACGGAATATGTGAACACGGGCACATATGTGTGCACATGTGGTTAAAAAAAAAAAAAAGAAAAAAAGGTGAAGGTGAAACCTCAGTTATAATTAAAAATGTCAATACATATAAAAAAATATATATGTAATCGTGGGTATATGTTCAAGATACATATGCGCACATATGTATATGTGTACATATTTAGGTATGACGGCACAAATATGTCAATATCTGCGTAAGTGCTGAGGCACACATAAGAGAGAGAGAAAAAAAAAAAAAAAAAAAAGGAAAGGAAAGGTAAAAGGTGAAGGTAAAACATGGGCATCTTAAATGCTACTCTACTTGTGGGAAAAAAAGAAAAAAAAGAAAAAGGTGAATGTTAAACATGGGCATTTGGAATTTTATTCTATTTATATACATAGAAAAACTATGTACAAAAAAGATCAATACTATTTATAAATTACCTGCGCCAGACCGTTACACCCTAGTGGTCCCCCACCTCCACCACGGCGGGTCTTGCCAACCGACAAAAACACGATGAATAGGTCCTAAAAGCAAAATTAACTAAGACGAACAATTGATGACCAGCAAGGGGTTACGCCCCCCACCTGTTATTATCTTCTCCTAGTATTTCTTTTTAGGTAGCTAGCTGCCATCTTAGTTCTTCGTCCGCTTCTTCTTCTTTCGAGAATCTACATTCTCCACTTTCCTTATTGTATTGTACTGTATTGTTGTACAGACCTATATTGATATTCTCATTGGCGGTCAAATTGGATTGGTAACGGTTGGGGGGAGTCTCAACCATGAAACGTAACTCAACACCACTTAGTCTCATTCAGGTCTGGCAAATGCTGCCCCAGATAGAGTCTAGAGGGCAAATTTCAGAAGAAACTTGCACCCCGATTCACTCAGACTCAAGACTCACTCAACTCAGATCAGGAAGGATTACTGATCAGTCACTCAAGACATCAGTCACCACTCGACCTCACCTGAGATAACAGCACCTGCTCCAGCTTACCTGCTCCAGCTGAAGCTATCTAGAAGCCTCCAAGGAAGAAGAAGAAGAATCTACAAGAACTCTTTGAAGGAAGAGTTATAATCTACATTGCTACACTTATAGCAAGAAGAAGAAGAATTACCTGGATTACCTGACCTAATCCCAAGTGGGCACCACTTATGCCAAGGAGTTGACATCTTGAAGGAGTTGGCATACTAAAAAGAGATCCCTTCAGAGTAAGGGTTTTGACACTCGGCTCTCTCGCGCCAAGCACCTCGGTGCTACAAGAGATCCTTGTAGGCACACACCTGTCCCCCCCCTGTCCTTTACCACCACTTTCGGCGTTAGGATAACACCGTTTGTTTCCGAAGGCGAACCCTGCGGTTTACCCGGCGAAGGCCGAGGTCTCAAAGGGGTCCCTTAGTTGGGATACTGGAGGAAACACTCGGAGGTTGCCACCTTTGTTAGGCATAGGGAACGGCGGCAGGCCACTCTAACACTCCTGCCAACTCTAGCTAGACACCGTCTACATAGCCAACCTGGTTAGGCTCCTCAGAGATAAGAGGAGGTTGTCAGAGATAGGACTTAATCTGACAACTCAGGCAGGACTTGGACTTTTTGCAGTGGTAGGATCGAGCTATGCGTTGGGAACCATGGCTTCGACCACCAAAATTAAAGTAAACCTCGATGGCATTCCGACTCTAACTCGTAAGCAGGAACTGAACTCTCTGATGTTTGGCAATGGTATCCATTTCCTAAGAATCATTGATGCAAGGAATGGATACATTGTTTTGCCAAAGACCCTAACCGATGCCGATAAAATAATGTCACCAGAATTCCGCCAAAAGCTTAAGAGCTCCGGTTTTGACCCCCAGATGCCTCTTGAAACCAAAGCTAAGATGACTATTGTAGTCAAAAAAGTGGACTCGTACATTACAAGCCACTCTAATGAAGAGATAAAAGAGGAACTGGTAAGACAACTCAGCCTGCAAATCGATGAAGTCTATAAGATGCCACAACATGGAATTGTTAAGATTCGATTCCATGATATACAGACTGCCAAAAAGATTAAAGAACAAGGACTGATTCTATACAACTACAGTATAAACCCGGCCCAGATCGAAGAGGAACGATTCACTCGAGTAATTCAGTGTATGAATTGCTACGAATATGGCCATACAAAGGGTAAATGTACTAGGAAGAATGCTGAAAAATGCAGTGAATGTGGTCAGACCGGACACAGGTTCACGACATGTAAGAACACCACGAAAAAATGCCTAAACTGTGGAGGCGAACACAGGACTCTCTCTGGAAGCTGCCCTGTTAGAAGGAAAGAAATCACAAAGGCAGTAGAAAAGAAGCAAGAGATCGTCACAACACCCACGAAAGGAAATATCAGTGCAGAACAACCAGTGGAATCATTTCAAGCACTCAAAGAAGAAAACTTAATTTTGATTGGTGAAATAGAGACACTGAAGCGAGATATAGAAAAAATGAAAAAGGACTGCCACTGTCGAGAGGCCAGTACTGCCATCAGTGATAAAGAATCCCGCGATGACACACGGTGTCATGATACCAATTCCTCCATTAATAGTGGTCAGTGTGAGGGAGCCCGTGCTGATACTGAGGGAAGACAGTGTTAGGAACTACGTGACACGGATGTTAGTGCTACCTATGATTGTAGTTTCTCTTATGAATTTGTCGTTTGGACAGTGCCATTCATCCGAAACATGTTAACTTTGGAACGGTTGGTAAACCTGAAGCAGCTGACGCAAACGGGCCGCGCTTTTGCGTCCGAGATTACCGCATTCGTTACATGAACACGACATGGACATAACATGAACATGGCATGGCCACGACACGCAGAAAACGTCATAGAATACGGCTGTTTATGTCCACCAGAAGGTCGAAATGTTCCAGAAAGTCTGCGCCTAGAATAGGAAAATCTACCTCCGCGACAACGAATAGCCAAGGGAAGAGCGTTGATTTACTTCCTGTTTGGAAACTAGGTGTCAGGGAACGTTTACCATAGCTGGGGATGAGAGCGCCGTTCGCAGCCTGAAGGTTACGCGAATTCGCTGAACATCTGTCTTGGCGCCTGGCAGGAAGGAGGCTAATTTCTGCACCTGTGTCTACCAGGAAGCGTGTGTTTGTCTTGACGTCTGTCAAGTAGACGAGACGTTTCTTGCGGGGGAAGAGGGAGGAAGACGTCGTTAGACCCTTCTGTGGTTCGTCTCCCTGCCACAATGGGCAGTGAGGTGCACAATTTCTTGCTTGGCGGCCGAAGCTACGGTGATACCAGCAGAGATCGTGGTCCTGCTTGGGTGGGCACCGCATGCTCTGCAAGGCGTTGCAGGACACTGGGCTATTCAGCCGTATTCTTGGACGTTTTCTGCGTGTTGTGGCCATGTCATGTTCATGTTGTGTCCATGTCGTGTTTATGTCAAGAATGCGGTATTCTAGTATGCAAAAGCGTGCCACATTTGTGTCAGCTGATTCAGGTTTACCAACCGTTCCAAAGTTAACATGTTTCAGATGAATGGCTCTGTCCAAACAACAAATTCATTAGAGAAACTACAATCATAAGAAGCATTAACAAAAGATAGTACAATTTTGGTATGAATCAGTCGTTGTATTTGTTCCTAGTTAAAGAATTGACAACCATTTCACGAACACGCCGTTGGTAATTCACTCTACGCTCGATCAAAACAAATGGGATGAGAGGGATCGTGTGTTTATGGATAGATTTTCCTTATTTTGTCTCTGTATATACTGTACATATACGCGTATCTTTAATATATCACACATATAGATTTAATGTATACATATTTCATATGATTATATACTTTAACTTTATGTTCCTGACTAGTTTTACCATTAATTTAACTTCACTCTCCTTCAAAAAGTCCGCCAAAAGGTAAACAAACTCAAAATCAGCAGAGAATCCATGTTTTCCTAAAAGAGTTTGTAATCTAAGTCTAGGACAATGATGCCTAATATATCCAATATAGATATTACTTTCCAAACGTAGTATGCTCATATGAAGTATTGGTAAGAACAGTAAAAATTTAATTTTTTTCACCCGTGTAACTATCGTGACAAGCCTACCCCTGTGTCACGGAGTTTCCACGATTGTTCCAATACTTTCCACGCTTTTACCACGACTTTGCCACGCTTTTGACACGCTTTTGACATGAACCCGCGCTTCTAGAATAGCAAACGCGGCATATTCAAGTCATGTACACAGCGTGCTTAGGGACTTAGAATACGGCTGTGAGTGCCGTCTTTCGGGGTCCGAGAGGCGTGGAGGAGAGACTCTGCGGCGATTATGTCGTGGTGGGGAGTGCGGCCGGCGCCGGGGAGAGTGGGAGGGGGAGCGTCGCTGAGGAGAGTGGGAGGGGTAGCGGGAGCGTCGCTGAGGAGAGTGGGAGGGGGAGCGGGAGCGTCGCTGAGGAGAGTGGGAGGGGGAGCGGGAGCGTCACTGAGGAGAGGGGGAGGGCGAGCGTCGCTGAGGAGACAGGGAGGAGTCTTGGTGGTACCGGTCTGGGTATGAGATACTTGATGTTTTGTAGTTCTTCTGATAATATTTGTAATTGTTTAGAAAAGACATTTGTTGTATTGCAGTGTATAGATGCAGTCGTAGTGGTCTGATATGGTGGTATGGTGACTAGTTTGTAGAGAGTCTTTACTAGAGCGTCGAGGGAAGGGGGGAAGGAGCACTCCGCTGCGGGTCTGATATGAAGGGGAAGCCTTCCGATTGTAATGCTTTTGATAAAGTCATCAGTCAAGACCTGGTTGGCGTCGCTAAGAAAACGTCGTAAGCGGCGGAGAAACTGAGAAGGGGCTAGTCCTTGAAGGCCGCCCGTCTCAAGAAAGGTGGTGAGTGCGACTATAGGATCCGGCATCGCACGCTCTAGGATGACGGCTTTCAGCTGAGAATATGTAGTAATAAGCGGATTCTCGAGCACGTCCATCACGGAGGTCATGAGGTCTGAGGGAAGGCGTTGTACAAGTTGGCAGTATTGGGGATGATATACCTCTTGATTGGAACGCCATTTCGACCTGTATAAACCAGGCTTTGAGGTCGTGCATGTTGCACTCTGGGAGAGGTAAGAGGACCTGGAGTGCTGTAATAGTACTGTGTGCGATGGATGGTGTCATGGTGTATGGGGAGAGAATGTGTGAGAAAGAGAGGGAGGGAATGAGGTGAGGTCACACTGCGCGGAGAAGAGGTTTCTATGTTCGCACTGATAGTTTTTCTGGCACTGTATCACTGCTTTTGTTTCACTTTACTTTTTTGGTGACCTCCCCATCTTTTAACCTCGAGTATCGTGTTTACCCACTCGACCTGCCGTTTGACCTGTGCTCTTATTGGCTAGTGGTACCCTCCAATTGACCAATGTGGTGATGTGTCGGGATGTGATCGCCGTCTGCTACACTGTCTCTCTTCCCTTTCTTTCTCCTTTGCTTCCCAGTGTTTCATTTTCTTCGCTTAAGATAGTTTTTATACTTCATTTTCTCACCTTTTCTCCCTACAGCTATTTCCTCCATTTTATACATAGCCTACGTATATTGTTTATTTGTACTTTTTAATTATTTATTATTTGCTATAATATATTATGTATAATCTGTACTTATTTATTACATATTATGTATCATTTATCTTTTTACTTGTTTAAACTTTTAATTTACTTTTTATCTTTTTTTCTTTTTGTTTTTACCTTTTGTGTCTCCCCCCCCCCCCACAACCTCTCCCTCCCTTCGCTCCGAACCCAACCCGCTTTTTCTTCCTCTGTCTTATAAGCCCTCTTTTTCCTCCACCTTCCTCTGTGCCTCTTTCCCTCTGAACTTTCTCATTCTCCTCTCCTCTTTTTTATTTAGTTGCCTCTCTTCGTGTCCCACTTACTCTCATTCTCTCTCTCTCTCTCTCACCCTCGCTTTTCCATTAATTACCAGTCGAAGGCCTAATACATACAGACAAAAGAGAAACGCCATGTGAACGCGGAAGGTAATTCACTCCACGGAATCAAGTATTTCATCAGCATCGGATTCCTTTTGTTCATCACGCAGTTCTTCTTGCCGGCCAGAGCCCCCCCCCCCTCCCATCCCCCCACCCCCCACACCCCCACCCAGACTCCCGTGCCATCGCGAAAACTAAGAGGGATTCGACTCTTATTGAGGGCGATTCAAGCCTAAGCTGATGAAGGACCCTGGACCCTTATTGCGTCGGCTATAGCTCCGTTCTTTGTCTTCCAGTTAATGCGTTTGCTTTTCATTTTCATTGAATTCGATTATTGGGCTAGGTGTTCATTATACCTATTTTTGTTTATACCACACACACACACATACATACATACATACATATACACATACATGCATGCAT
>BOPN01012694.1:7500-10830 GCA_017312705.2 Penaeus japonicus | reverse complement strand
AAAAAAATATGTGTATATATATATATATATATATATATATATATATATATATATATATATATATATATATACATATGTTAGGTAAAAAGTGAAGACAAAAATAATTAAGAATCAGAACGTGAAAGAAATGTCAACAACATGACGGCGATGTTATGTAATTCTTTTTCTTTAGTATTATCATTAATATTTGTAGTAGCAGTATCACTTTTATAAATACTAATGATGACAATGATATATATATATATATATATAATATCATTCTTAATATCACTTTTGTTATTATCATTGTTTGTGTTATTGTAATGATTATTAAAATTATCATTATTATTGTCATCATTAAATATAAAAGTAGCAGTATCATTAGCATCATTATCATTATCATCATGATTATTAATATCAATAAGTGTGTTATTATTAGTTACATTTTTACTACTATTCTTATCCTCATCATCATTATTGTTATAATGATGATTATTGGTATTATTTTTTATATGAAGATTTATATTATGATCATTATTACTATCATTATCATCTTTATCATTGTTACTTTTACTACTGTTGTTATTATCATCATTATCATTATCATTATAACTAGCACTATTATCATTACTTTTGGTATCATTATTATCTACAATGATCATTATTGTTATCATTATCATAATTAGTACTATTGTTATTATTACTATCATAACTGTTAAAATTAAAGATATAACAACTTATATAATAACTACTTTATTATTATATTATAATTATCATCATTGTCATTATCCTCATCATTACCATCATCATCAATATTGCTATCATTATCATCAGCAACAATTAATACTAATACTAATAATGTAACTACTATTGTTATCATTATCACTATATCATAAACTTATTTTCATATATATTTGTTATCAATCATCGAGTTAATTTCATTTTTTTTTCTTTATTCTTGTTTTTATCAATATGACCATGACTACTATTATCATTATTACTATCATTATTATCATAACAATTATGATTATTATCATTGCTATTACTATAGCCTTATCATTATTGTTATTATGATTATTATCGTAATTGTTTTGATTAATACAAACGTCGTTAGTTTTCTTATTATCTTTACTATCTTTTTATCAATATTATCATAATAAGTATTCTTATTATTATTTTCATTCATATTATGATTATCCTTCTTATCATTATCACTTTTTGCCTTATTGTCAACCTAATTTTTTTATTACTTGCTATCCTTTCCATAATATTTGTCTAATATTTTTGTTGTTGTTATCATCATGATTATTATAATCATTATCACTTCTCCTTCTCCTTCTGCTTCTTCCTCTTCATATCTATTATATACTTTTATTTATCTTTCTTCTCCTTTTTCTTCACCTTCGTCTTTTTACTATTTTTCTCTTTTTTTTTCTCTCGCTCTTTCTGATTTTTTTCTTTTTTTTTTCTTTTCTTTTCTTTTCTCCTTGTTCATTCTTCTTCGTCTTCGTCAATTTTTTCTTTCTTTCCTTCTGTTGATTAAAGAGAGAGGGAGAAGGAAGGAAGGAGACAGATTAAGCGAAAGACAAGGCGAGAGATAGAGAAAGAGAGAGAGAGAGAGAGAGAGAGAGGGGGGGGGGGGTCGGAGGTATCATGTTGGCCACTTTTTGTAACTGTTTCGAAATTCAACTAATTTAACGTGTATTATATATTTATTTTCTATATAATCTCTATATGATATCAAGGTTATTGCATAATCATTTTCACCATTGCTTATTATGATGCGAGAAATGTTAATGATAACCCAAAAACGATTATTATATCAAAAGAATAATACTATTCATGATAAAGATAGGAATAATAGATAGATATAAAAACGATAATAAATGCAGGGTTGATGATATTGATAATGGTAATGTCAGTATGTAATATTGATGATAATCATAACAAGACTAAAACAAATCGTAATCTACGGGTTTTAAAACACTTCTTTCGTTAACAATCATAAGAATATACAGAATATATAATGTGAAAATAAGCTTTAGAATTCCTTTTTTTTTAGCCTCACGCACATTCTCAAAGGCTCAAAAGCTGCAGTGTAAACATTCATGGTCACTTTATTATGAGGAAAAAATGTTAAAACTTACATAAAAGAAGTAAAATCAAGTAAAGGGTTTAGAAGTAGGATTTGCTGAGAAAGTAAAAAATAAAATAAAAATAAAAAAATAACTGAAAAATAAAGAAGTGGGGAAGAAATCAGGTGCAAAATATGAACTGAAGAATATTAACAGGCATTTCCATTCTATACTCTATAGTGTAATATAACCTTTAATCAAGACAACTTTAAGAACGGGAAGGTATTTAACTTCTCTTTCAGGTTTTCATCGGATGTTTGTGTAATGTACAAATGCTATAGCGGTCTTCATTTACTCTTCGCTCTCTCTCTCTCTCTATCTATCTATCTTCTTCTTTCTCTCTCTCGCGCTCTCTCTTTCTCTTTCTTTCTTCCTTTCTTTCTCTGTTTCTTTCTTTCTTTCTTTCTCTCTCTCTCTCTCTCTCTCTCTCTCTATCTATCTATCTATCTATCTATCTTCGTCTTTTTCTCTCGCGCGCTCTCTCTTTCTCTTTTTTTCTTTCTTTCTCTCTTTCTCTTTCTCTCTCTCACTCATTCTCTCTCTCTATCTTTCTCTCATTCTCTCTCTCATTCTCTCTCTCTCTCTCTCTCTCTCTCTCTCTCTCTCTCTCTCTCTCTCTCTCTCTCTCTCTCTCTCTCTCTCTCTCTCTCTCTCTCTCTCTCTCTCTCTCTCTCTCTCTCTCTCTCTCTCTCTCTCTCTCTCTCTCTCTCTCTCTCTCTCTCCCTCTCTCTCTCTCTCTTCCTCTCTCTCTTCCTCTCTCTCTCACTCTCTCTCTCTCTCTCACCTTCTCTCTCATTCTCTCTTGCTCTCGATTTTCTCTCACTTTCCCTCTGTCTCTTTTCCTCTCTCTCTCTCTCTCTCTCTCTCTCTCTCTCTCTCTCTCTCTCTCTCTCTCTCTCTCTCTCTAATTCCCTCTCTCTCTCTCACACACAGCATATAAAAGGATTTGATATAGACATCAATTCGCGTTTCTATAATTCACTTTTATCATGTTGAAGGCAAGGTAGTGACGAGCTACGGTAGACATGTTAAGTATAGTTGAGATGAGTTCGTTCAAGGCAATTTAATGCAGGATTGGAAATTCTCGTTTTCTATTTCCGCTTGTCGCCATTTTGTTGCTGATTTGAGATGATGTTTTTTTTTGTTTTTTTTGCGAGGTTATTTGATATGTTTTTTTTTATTTTGTTTTGTTTTGTTTTTGTTTTTTTATTTCTGC
>BOPN01012693.1:7500-10836 GCA_017312705.2 Penaeus japonicus | reverse complement strand
CACAAATATATATATATATACATATAATTATGTGTTTGTATGTATGTTTATGTGTGCGTGTGTTTGTGTATGTGTTTGAGTGTTTGTTAGTGTACGTGAGTGTATGAGAGTGCGTATGTGTGAGTGTTTGTGTATTCCCTCCAAATTACATGTTGCAGGAATGTTGCAGCATCCATTATACTCAACAGGTTAGAAAGGCTGATGATTCTGCAGGAAGATCGACCACTTGGCCGCAGGGGATACTCGCCCCGCCCGCGACCCGCAGGGCGCCATCCCAATGTGAGGTGTACCGAGCGATGCCCTGGGAAGCCGAGGTGCAGACAACGGGCACTGCAACCTGACACTCTCTTCATTTTGGGTGAGGCCAGGGAGGGGTGGTAGTCATGGCACCCACCTCGAGCTACTGTCCGAGGTTTAACTTTTTTCTTTTTCTTTTTTTCTTCTTCTTCTTGTTTCCTCTTTCTTTTTTTCTTTTTTATTTACTTTTATCGTGAAGATGATCGGTTGCAACCCCTATCGAGGGATCTGAGGGGACTTAGGGCGGAGGTGGCTGGCATCTCCGAGGGGAGAACTACCGTCAACGGCATGACGAGTGACAAAGGGAGATGTCTGTCAGTCCCAAGGCCAGTGTGTGCGTGTGTGTGTGTGCGCGCATGTGTGTGTGTGTGTGCGTGTGTGTGTGTGTCTGTGAGTGAGTGTGTGTGTGTGTTCGTGCTTGTGTGTACACACACAAACACAAAAACACACATACACAATATTCAAAGACTCAAAATCTTTGTGTTTACAAACACACACACACACACACAAACACACATCAGATTGAAAAACGCAAAAACTTTCGATCACAAGAGGTAATAAAACACCATTATCTATGAAATCCGTGCGACTGATGACGGCGCTGGCACTGTGCCAAGAGATGCCTTCTGAAGCTCAGTTGAAACTTCACGATGGCAATCAAATATCGGCTGGCCTCGTGGCAGTTCTCCGGAGTTGCTAACTGAGGAGTGAAACGTATGCATTGAGAAGAAGTGAGGGAGTGAAGAAAGGCATAGAACTGGAGGAAAAGATGATGGAAAGAGGGGATACCGAGTTTATATGGAGATACACACACACACACACACACACACACACACACACACACACACACATAACCACACACAAAAACACACAACTCTCCCAAGAAGAAGATCCCCGTTTCATTAGTATCCTCCCGCTCCTTAACAACATGGAGTTACTTCTTGACTGGATGTTTTCAAATAAAGTTTTGATATCTTCTGTCTTCTCTCCATCCCACCTCCTTGTGCGGGAGATCTCAGAGCGGAGGAGAGAACAGGGGATGCTGTGGATGGAAGCCTCTTGGAATCCCTTATGTGAGACTGTGATGCTTGTGGAAATCTATTGCTAGAGAGTTAGAAGAGTGAGTTAGAATGTTTAGGAAGGTATATTGGTTGTTGGTTTTGTTTTTGTTGCATTTATTTGTTGCTGCGGGTGTTTTTTGGGGAGTTTTTGTTTATTGTTGTTTGTCTGTCTGTTTTATTTGTGTGTTTGTGTGTCTATATATCTTGTTATTTACCTGTCTACTTATTTACCTACCTACCTATCTCTCTATTTCTCTGTCTATCTGTATATCTATATGTATATCTATTTATATCTATCTATCCATCTACGTATCTATCTGTTTGTCTGTCTTTCTATTCATATATGCATATGTGTATACATATATATGTGTGTGTGTGTGTGTGTGCGTGTGTGTGTGTGTGTGTGTGTGTGTGTGTGTGTGTGTGTGTGTGTGTGTGTGTGTGTGTGTGTGTGTGTGTGTGTGTGTATATATATATATATATATATTTTTATTTTCTTCCTGTACACTAATATCACGCCCTCTATACACTCATGTTCCGGTTCATATATTTTTTTTTTTTTTTTTATGTATGCATGTATGTATGTATATAAATAGATAGATAGATAGATTGATAGATAGTTAGATAGATAGATAGATACATATATATATATATATATCCATATATTTACATATCCATATCCATGCATCCAGACGTAAAAAGAGCAAAGACTTAAAAACGCAACCCTCGTAAACAAACAAACCGAGCTATCTGCCAGCATCACCGTGGACGCATCTCGCTCTGTTGTAGAAATAGCTGGATGCTGCGTCGCCAAGGAGACCTAGTCGCCGTTCAGCGTAGGTAGAAAAGACCAAAGGGCCCGGTTGCCGTGGGTGATATCTCTTATTATGGACCTTTGTGTATCGTGCTGGTGATTAAGGAGGTGGGAGGTCCTTGCGCAAGGTTCTGTTGTTATTGTCACGCTCATTATCATTGTTGTTATTGTTGTTATGGTAGTAGTAGTAGTAGTAGTAGTAGTAGTAGTAGTGGTGTAGTGGTGTAGTGGTGGTGGTGGTGGTGGTAGTAATAATTGAAGTATTAACAGTATATTTATCATCTTCATCTTCAACATCATCATATTCATAATCATCACTATCATCATCATCTTCAGCATTATCACCATCATCACCCTTACCATCACCATCCCCATCATAACAATACGAGTCGTTTTTATACTACGGAAAATAAGTTATAAAAGATGTATGTATTCCAATGCTCTTTCACGGAAGATACGAAGGATTGTGGAGACACGTATGAATATATAGTAAGAAAGACTCTTGATCCTCTTGTTTACATAGAGTAAGACTTCCTTCGTGTTGATAAGAATGGAACGAAAGAGTAGGGAGGAGAGAGAGAGAGAGAGAGAGAGAGAGAGCGAGAGAGAGAGAGATGAGGGATGGGGTAGAGGTTGGGGGAGGGGGAAGGGGAGGGGGAGAGAGATGGGGATGGGATAGGGGTTGGGGGAGGGGGAGTGAGATGGGGATGGGGTAGGGGTTGGGGTTGGGGGAGGGGGAAGGGGAAGGGGAGGGGTTGGGTTGGGGGAAGGGGAGAGGGGAGGGGAGGGAGAGAGAGATGCGGATGGAGTAGGGGTTGGAGGAGGGGGAGGGGGATAGGGAGAGAGATGAGGAAGGGGGCGGGTTAGTTAAGGTGAGGGAGAAGGAGGAGAGATGAGGAAGGGGAAGGGGGAGAGAGATGAGGGAGTGGTAGCGTTGGGGGAGGGGGAAAGGGAGAAAGATGAGGAAGGGGTAGGGTTATAGGGAAGGGAAAGAGGGATAAGACGAGAGAAGGAGGAGAGAGAGGAGGAAGGGGTAGCGGGGAGGGAGTGAGGGGGAGGGAAGGATGAGAAGAGAGAAGGAGGCGAAGATGAGAAAAGGGTGATAGGAGAGAGAATGAAGATTGAGACGAGAGAGATGAAGAAGAGAAGGGATGGAGACAAAGA
>BOPN01012691.1:7500-10847 GCA_017312705.2 Penaeus japonicus | reverse complement strand
ATATATATGTGTGTGTGTGTGTGTGTGTGTGTGTGTGTGTGTGTGTGTGTGTGTGTGTGTGTGTGTGTGTGTGTGTGTGTGTCTGTGTTAAAGTCCAAGTTCATATATATGTAAGTTTTTTTATGCATGTGCTTGAGTGTGTCCTGCACACGCACACAAACATAGTCACTCGGCATATAGCTCTTTTGTTCGGTGCATTTGGTGGCCTTGGTCTGGACGGCATCAAAGCGTGGCAGGTCGGGGAGTCTGCGCCGGCGAGCGAGAAGGCTTGTAAACATTGTGACAGGCTCGTGCTGGGCCGGATCAGGCCTTCCGCCGAGCAGTGCCAGGCCGGTGCCAGGCCGGCGGCTGGAGTGTCTTGGGGCAGCGGCTTGGGGAAGGCTGGCAAGCATTCCTGGAGCCATGATAAGGAGGCCTTTGTCATCATTTTATTACCAATAGCGGTGTTCTGTTTGTTATTATCACATCCCCGAACGGATGAGATTAGGTTGATCATCATGGGTATTGCTGTTACTGTTATTGTTATTATGATCATTATTATTGTTATTATAATACCCATCGATGATTACAAAAATGATAACAACAACAATTATAACAATATTTATTATTATGATAATCATTATTATCATCATTACTTTTATCATCATCACCATTATTGCCATTATCATTATCATCATTAATGTGATTATCATCATTACTTATATCATCATCCTTATCATTATCACCATTATTGCTATGATCATTATCATCATTAATGTGATTATCATTACTAATAACATCATTATCATTATCATCATCATTAATATTAATCATATTATTATTATACCTATTGATAGCATTTCATCCTCATCATCTTTATTATCATTATCATTATTATCATTAGTAGTATGATTGTCATTACTTTGATCATTATCATCGTCTCCATCATTATCATCATTTACTTATCCTTATGATCATCTTTATCAGTAGTTCTAGCAGTAGTATTCATGTCATTATGATTATGATTATCATTATCACTTTTACTTTTATCCTTATTATTGTTATAGTTATTGTTATTATTATTATCATTATTATCATCATAATCGTTCTCGTTATCATTATCCTCATCTTTATTACTTTTATCATTAATGTTATTATCATTATCACTTTTACTATTATCCTTATTATTGTTATAGTTATTGTTATTATTATTATCATTATTATCATCATAATCGTTCTCGTTATCATTATCCTCATCTTTATTACTTTTATCATTAATGTTATTATCATTATCACTATCATCATCGTCATTATTATTATTACTGTTGTAATTATCATAATCATCCTCCTTGTTATCATCATTACTTTTGTTATCAGTGATGAAACTGTTCATCGCAATCCATGAGCATGAATACTATCATCATTATCATCGGACCATTAGTGAATCACCATAGGTATCACTGGTGACCTTTTATCATCACCATTACTACTATTATTATCTTTGTTAATATTACTATTATCATTATTATGATTATTATCATTGTTATTACCATTATTATCATTATCATTATTATCAAATAATAATTATTATCATCATTGTTATTATTAATATTGTCATTGTTATCATTATCAATACAGTTTTTAGCTTTGTTATTACTATTGGTATTATCATCATTATTACTATTACTATTATCAATATTAAAATAATTGCCATTATCATTATCATTATCATCATTATCATTGTTACTAATTATCATTGTTATCATTATTGTTATCTTTATTAGTATTATCATCATCATTAGCATTGTTATTATAATCATTATCTCTATTATCAACACCATTGTCATTAATGTTTTAAATGTTATAATTACCATAATCATCATTATCACTATAATTATCAGGATAATCATCATTATCGTCATCATTATTAGTAAAAAGATTATCAAATCTGCTAGATTATCATCATTGTTATCAATATCCTTATTATCAATGTCATTATCATTACAAATATTATTACCATTATCATTGTTCTTATTATTTTAATTTTCATCATCATTATTGTTATCATTATCATTACCATTCCTGTTATCCACATTGTAATTATTAATATTATTGTTGTTGATGATATCATTACCAAAATGAATATGATAACAATAGAAGAAATAATGATGATAATAATATCCATCATCACCATCATTTTACAATGATAATGATGATAGTAATAACGAAAATAATAAGGACACTAATGATGACGATAATGACGATAGTAATAATTATTATAAGGATAATAATGATAACAATAACAATCGCAATGATAATAAGAATAATGATAACAATAAGAATAAGAATAATGATAGTAGTAATGATATTGATGATGATAATAATGATAACAATAACAATCGCAATGATAATAAGAATAATGATAACAATAAGAATAATGATAAAGATAGTAATAATGATATTGATGATGATGATAATGATAACAATAATGATAATAATAATAGTGAAAGGATGATAATAGCAATAAAATGATAATAGTGATATTAATACTATCAATCACAATCATAATGATGATAATAAAGTAATAGTGATAATGATGATAGTAATAATAATGATCATGATCATGATAATGGTAATGGTAATGGTAATGGTAATTATAATCATAATTATAATTATAATGTTAACGGTGATAGTAATAGTAACAGTGATAATGATAATGATATTGATAATAGTAATAGTAATAGTGATAATGATAATGATAATGATAATGATAATGATAATGATAATGATAATGATATTGGTAATGATATTGGTAATGGTAATGGTAATGGTAATGGTAATGGTAATGGTAATAGTAATAATTATAATAATAGTAATAATAATAATAATAATAACAATAATAATGATAACGATATTGATAATAGTGATAATGATAATAATGATAATACTACTAATAATAATGATAATAACAATAATGACCGTGGCAATAATAATGATAATAATAACGGCATGGATTATGTTTATATTATTAATGATGATTGTAAAAATAACAGAAACGCAAATACCATAATTATTATGATAATGATGATAATCATAATTATAATCACCATAATGATAATTATGATCATAATGATGATGGCAATAGTAATGATAATGATAATGGTAATAGTAATAATGATAAGAGTGATAATAATGATAGAAATGGTAACCATGATCTTAACAATAACGATGACTGTTACTATTACCGCTATCAGTGATGATGATATCACTGTCATCATCATCATTATCATTATTTTTTTATCATTATCACTATCATTATCATTGTCATTATTGTTATTATTATTATTATCATAATTCTGACAAAGTTG
>BOPN01012684.1:5000-10874 GCA_017312705.2 Penaeus japonicus | reverse complement strand
GAAGATAGGTGAGAAATGGGAGGTGGGGTGGGGGGGTGAGAGGGTGCGAGATAAGGATGGAAGAAGGCAGAGGAAGAGGAAGGTAAGGAGAGGGATAGGAGATAGAAGAAAGAAAGGAGAAAGGAGAGAGGGGGAGAGGAGCGAGATACGGAAATAGGGATGAAGATGGAGGGAGTGAGATGAGGATGGAAGGAGGAGGAGGAGGAAGAGGAGGAGGAGGAGGAGGAGGAAGAGGAGGAAGAGGAGGAGGAAGAGGAAGAGAAGGAGGAGAAGAAGAGAAGGAGGAGAAGAAGAGGGGGAGGAAGAAGAAGAAGAAGAGGAGGAGGAGGAGGAGGAAGAAGAAGACGAAGAAGAAGAAGAAGAGGAGGAAGAAGAGGAAGAGGAGGAAGAGAAGGAGGGGGCTAAGGGGAGAGAGAAGCAGCATCAACTCGCTTCCATAATTGTAATGGTAGCAGTAGTAATGACATTAACAAGTGATAACATTAACAAATGTTTATAGTTTGTAAAGAAATGGTTGACGATGTCCCTAACTGACCAAAAACTTTTGAAAAATACATATTTATGTTCAATTTGTCACTTTTTGCGCGTGGAAAACGACATCCCTGTCTGCTATTGTTTGAATTACTGGACTAGTTTCGAATTTGGAAATATTCCTTTTGTCACTATTTTTTCGTACTATTATCATCGCTAGGACCATTACTATCATTAACACTATTATTATAATTATTATCCTCATTATCTGAAACCTAATTACCGCAATTATGGTGATCTAAGTTATGATAATTCAATCGTATTTATTACTTACATAGCAAAGTCAAAGCCATAGACTTTTATCATAATGACTTCATTTAAATATTCCCTCAGACAATTATCATCATCATCATCATCATTTAAATATTCCCTCAGACAATTATCATCATCATCATCATCATTTAAATATTCCCTCAGACAATTATCATCATTATCATCATCATTTAAATATTCCCTCAGACAATCATCATCATCATCATCATCATCATTTAAATATTCCCTCAGACAATCATCATCATCTCTTATCATCATCGTCAAACTCGACATCACAAACACTCAACTAACCCCTAACCCCCTCCCCCAACCCCCCACCCCCCTCCCCCCCAAAAAAAAAGATAAAGCAGCATTATTACCATTCCTTTCGTTAACAAAGACAGCCGCTTCCATGTGCCACCGTTAAAAAGGGAACAGTCGTATATAAAGGCATCTTTCTCTCGTAGATCCAGCGCTGCGTCTGTAAAGAAGGCGGGCATATGACGTAATGCTTATGAAGAACATTCAGATTTTTTTTTTGAGGGGGGGGGGGGTGGGAGGGGGATGGGGCGGTTGGGTAGGAGGGGGGAATGACCTGCACAGAACAGGCAGGCAAGGGGGTAGTAGGGTGGAGGAAGGGAGGAGGGGAGGAGATGGGGTCGTGTGGGAGGTAGGAAGGGGTAGGGGTGGGGTGGGGTGGGGGTTGAGGGTAGGGGGTGGGGGTTGAGGGTAAAGGGAACCCCCACAGCACCAATAAAACACGTAAGTGCAGTAGTAGGAACAGTAGTTGTCCTCGAGTATGAAAAGCCGTGGAGAAATTTGGAACTACTAACTCTCGGAAACTATCCTAGAAGCACGAAGGAAAGCTGTTTTATCCTTAAGCTTATGCAAGGGAGTAGCTCCATGACAGTTTTTTAACGTCTTTTTAGACAAACGTTATGCAAATGTAAAGATGTTGCTAACTTCGGGAGACTTTTCCCCCGCCTTTGAAGTCGTCGATTCATAAAGCCTGTGCTGTTTTTTTATTGACTATTGAGATCATCTGGCATGAATTTATCGTAAAATATAATGCAACGCTGTTGGGATTCATAGCCCAATTTAATCGCACAAGAATGAGAGGCGAGATAATGACGTTTTCAATCCGACGAATTCATTCTCGATCCCTCAATGCAAAGCTCATCAGGATTACGAACATCACCGAAGTAAATTTTCCTTCATCTCACCACCGTTGTTATTCTAGCAATGATTGTAGGACACAGTACCCCCCACCTCCCCCCACCCACCCACCAGAATAGTACCACGGCCACGTACGTCACTCGCGCCATTTCGCCATAAACGCGGTACCAATTTTTACACTGAGGGTGAAAGCTTGTGAGATCGTCATAGTATCGGGCCAACGCCACTCGCGCGGAAGAAGAAAAGCTGTCCTTTGATCTCTTGTTTTTCTTGAAGAGGTTGACAGTCTCCTCACGTGGAAAACCCTTCTTGCTGCAGTCAGCAAACAGAATCACTGATGGCGGCGTCGCAGCATGATCAGACTCTCTCTCTCTCAGGGATTCTTATAAGAGTCTCAGGCCATCTTAAGCTTTTGGAGACGTTTAGTCATGGGACCAAAATATTCGACGCGCGAACGCAACGTTAAGTAAGGACCCGCAAATAATTAATAGCACAGATAATCCATGAATGTCTACTTACCTCAACCCAACTAAGAGAGAAACTATTTTCCGAAAGGGAACTTCTCTTCAGCAAATGTCTCATTTATAAATCATTTTACCAAAGCCTTCAGTCAGCCAGCCTTCCTCCTCTGTGCTTTGGCGTAAGTCCGGGCGCCAAATAGACTCAAAGGCCTTCTCAAGGACTCAGTCTGTGATAGATCCTTCGAGTGACATTCCTGTGATATTCCTCTCCTGGCAAGGGACCGTACACAGGCAGGAATCGCTTTCTTAATCACGTTAGTCAATTGTGCTGCCGGGTAATCACTCTTCCGGCCAGGGAGGGAAAGGGGTAACTAGGGAACCGTATTCCCTTTCTACTCGCGCTCACACACACATACACATACACACACACACATATATATATATATGTATATATATATATAAATTCATATTTTTAAGCAGACTACTCCCAACACTTTTCCAAAAGTAGTTTCTTTCCCTTGAAACGAGAACACTAATAAGGCTGGCTTTCGCGATCTATCGGAATGCTCTTTTGGGAATTCGTCTCAAACCTCTATGCAGATTCTTCCTATTATGACCCATAGGATGTACAGTGATGGAGAGCATCCAAGGGAGCATGATTACAAAATAATTGTCCAGTGAGAAAACAAACAAACAAGATGTCCTATATATATATATATATATATATATATATATATATATATACATATATATATATATATATATATACATACATACATACATACATACATACATACACATACATACATACATATATATATATATATATATATATGAGAGAGAGAGAGAGAGAGAGAGAGAGAGAGAGAGAGAGAGAGAGAGAGAGAGAGAGAGAGAGAGAGAATGAGAGAGAGAGAAAGAAAGAGAGAGAGCCAGACAAACAGACAGACGGACAGTCAGAGAACCAGAGCCAAAGACAAAGAGAGATAGACAAACAGAGAGAGACAAAAGAGAGAAATACGCACGCACATATCTCCCGCCAGCCAGAGGTGCCCAGCAGATCCTTCGACGGGAATTGGTTTTGCATTCGCCGAATCCTTTCCCGCCGAGGCTGTTCCCAAGATGGCTCCCTCGGCTGCCACGCGAGGGAGCCGTCATCGAGGACACCGTATGTATTTCCGAGGCAAGAGAGAGTGTGTCCTTTTTTTCCTCGTGGGTGAAACGCATGCATATTTAAAAAGGACACTTTTGGTAATTTTGATGGACTGTTTTTTATATTTATCTATTTATTTATTTATTTATTTAGTCGTTATTTTCTTCTTTTTCTATCCTTGTTATTGTCATAATCATCGTTATCATTATTATTATCATTATTGATATCATTTATTCTTATCATTAATATTATCACTATCGTTAATTTAATTTTCCTCCTCCTCCTTTCTTCCTCATCCTCATCCTGATCATTATAATTATCATAATCATAATCATAATCACCACCACCACAGTCATCACCATCATCTTCACCATCCTCCTCCTCTTCCTCTTCCTCCTCCTCTTCATGTTTTGCCTCCTATTTTCTTGGCTATGATGAGAAAAGTGATATATATATATATATATATATATATATATATATATATATATATATATATATATATATATATGTGTGTGTGTATGTGTGTGTGTGTGTGTGTGTGTGTGTGTGTGTGTGTGTGTGTATGTGTGTCTGTCTGTCTGTCTGTCTGTACGTATGTATGTATGTATAATATGGGAATTCTGTGCCCCGTTTTGGTGTCGTGAAAAGCACCAGACCATAAAACCTTTGTAATATCGCAAATGATATATGTTAGCGTCCCCTACACAGCATTTTAGAAGACTGTGTTGGTGGCATTCAGACTAAAAAATAAACACATGTTAGGGGCAATAGGGACTTTTCCTTCTGTTTCTTTGCTATTGATGTTGCAATCGTAAACCACTGTAATGGTGATAAGAAAATTGTGATGAGGAAGATGTAGTGATATTACTAATGCTGTCACTAATATCATAACTGTTGTTATGATATTGATGATGATGGCAGTAATTCTACATGTATATTGATAAAGATCGTAATAACGATTATAATCATGATAAAATAATGATAACGATAAAGGTTCAATAGGGATGATATTATAACTAATACTATTTATCATATAATACTATTTATTCATAACTAATACTATTTATCATGAAAAGGACACAAACTATTATAATGATAAAGATACTGCTGCTGATAATAATATGGCATTATGGAAAACTGTGATAAGGCGAAAGCGATAATGATACACTCAATGGTAAAAAATGACAATGATAACAATAGTAATATCATTAATAACGTATTATCAGTGATAATCACGAACAGTTAGCTTATAAGTAACAGATATTCTATACAGTGATATAGTTTCCGTTAAAATGGTAATGATAATAATAATAATAAATAATAATGATAATAATAATAATAATAACAATAATGATAATAATGATGATGATAGTCCTAATGACAATGATAACAATGATAATGATAATCATAATCATAATAAAAATACTAATGATATTAATAACGATCAGAAGATAACGGTGATAATGAAGATAATGATAATAATGACAATAACAATGACAGCTAGGATGATAAAGACAATAACAATGATCACGACAATAATGACAATAACAATGACAACTAGGATGATAAAGACAATAACAAAGATCACGACAATAATGATAAAAACAAACAAACAATTAAATAAAACACTCCTTCTTTTAATCAGTCAAGAAACGACCGCCACACCAAGAAACACACAACAATAAAGATAATAATCACATCCCATATTGCATCATATTTTACATTCCACCCAAAATTCTCGGTTGAAAATAGCATCGCATGTTAAAAGACATAGAAAACGCATAATGTACAGTAAAACATGTTGCCTACCATTAGCTTTATTTCTTGTTTGTGACAAAGAAGAAGAAGAAGAAAAAGAAGAAGAAGAAAAAAGAGTCATTTGTCGAGAAGAATGGGAATACAAAGAACTTTATTTACTTTATTTGAACACGTGAATGATAATGCTTACCCTCTAATTATGGAAGGAATTAAGTTCAATTTGCAGCATTAAATAGTGGATTAGCATAGCGACGGGAACCGATTATGAAGAGAGAAAGAAGGAGAGAAAGAGAGAGAGAGAGAGAGAGAGAGAGAGAGAGAGAGAGAGAGAGAGAGAGAGAGAGAGAGAGAGAGAGAGAGAGAGAGAGAGAGAGAGAGAGAGAGAGAGAGAGAGAGAGGCAGAGACAGAGAGAGAGAGTAGCAGCTGCATTTTAACGAATATGATAAATACACAAGACGAGTTGACACTGAAAATAAAGTATAAAGACGATAAAGATAACGTTCATGAAAATGATAATGATAATGACGATAATAATAATAAAA
>BOPN01012682.1:0-10893 GCA_017312705.2 Penaeus japonicus | reverse complement strand
CACACACACACACACACACACACACACACATATATATATATATATATATATATGCAAGGGGGAAGCTAAACCTATCGCAAAGCTAATGCTATCTATTGTAGTTATATTGAGAACACTAAGGAAACACTGACAATGTATAGTATATGAAATAAGTCACTAAGGCACTAGTATATGTATATATATATATAAATATATATAAATGTATATATACACATATATATATATATATATATATATATATATATATATATATATAAATGTATATATACATATATATTTAATGTATACACACACACACACATATATATTTATATATATATATATATATATATAAATGTATATATACATATATATATAAATGTATATATACATATATATAAATGTATATATATATATAAATTTATATATACACATATATAAATGTATATATACATATATATATATATATAAATATATATACACATATATATATAAATGAATATATATACATAATAAATATATCTATATATATATATATATATATATTCGTATATATATATATATATATGTATATATATATACATATATACATATACACACACACACACACACATATATATATATATATATATATATATATATATATATATATATATTGTTGCACTAGGAGAATCAAATGACAGTTGAATGCATTGTCTTTATCAATATTCAACCTGAAATATAAAGGATCAGTGAATCATAAACAAAATACAGTATAGTACATGTCTGCTAATAAAGCTTAGTTATTTGTTACATTGCAATAACAAAACAATATTCTTGAATTTATAGGAAAACTTCAAACAATTAATTCCTCATACATATAAATAAATCTCAATAACAAAATACAAACTAAAAACTTCAATGGGTATATACAACACAGTTCAAATAAATTACGTATAAATGATATCTAACCAAAATGAAAATACTCAGAAACTCACTTCTTTCACCTTTACCCTTTCCACAATCTCCTGTGCAGATTTCTTCCGGTCCAACAGCATTAATCACTTACCCAATGCTCGACAGGAGATCATTTAATTTCTAAGACATTAAATAGCTAACCAATGCAAATCATAAATCTGTATCAATGTTCAAGGATCACAACAAACTTCCAAACATAAATGTACAAGAACCGTCCACGTGACTTCCTCCGTCCAACACAACTAAAACACAAGCCACAACTGGAACGCCATTTACGATACAAGATCTCTCCCGCGCCTAATTTGATTTATCGTTCACGATACACTCGGCCCCCAAACACCTTCAAATCCAACAGTGAAGAATATCCTGACATACTATTCTCTTTCCTCAACAGGTAGTAAAATAATCAACCTGTGTACAGACCTTTTCATGAATTTATCCTTTTCCCCTTCATAGGTGGATCCTTCATTGCAGGATTTATATCTTACTGTTACATCCCTAACTACTGAATCTCTTCCACACTCTGTAGATACAACCTCACCCATCTTCCAGGTGCCTCGTATTGCATTAGAGTCTTGGATCAACAAAATATCCTCAATCTGAATGTTTCTAATTTGCTGCGCCAACTTTTACTTACAGTCAACATTGGGAAGTAGTCCCTTTGCCAGCGCTTCCAAAAACTAAATACAATATTCTGTATTTCTTATTAGGAGTAGATTCCAAATCAAATTTCCCTAATGGTGCCTCTCTATGCTTCTACCTAGTAATAAATCATTTGGGCACAAATAGCTCACAAGTTTTATATATATATATATATATGTGTGTGTGTGTGTGTGTGTGTGTGTGTGTGTGTGTGTGTGTGTGTGTGTGTGTGTGTATGTGTGTATGTATGTATATATATGCATAAAATCATTCTAATCCCTCCAGTCTCTTTTGTTAGATTTGGATACAAATGCATTTATGATGTGAATTTCATCAGTCGCGCAACAAAGCATGTCCTTTTGATTAGTTGCAATCGTGCACTCTAGTCTTTGTTTTTTAACCATGCTGTGCTCGGGTGTAATGAATTATAAATATTTTTGATGATAACATCAGTAGCGATGGTGATGATAATGACTACGACAATAATGAGATAACGAGTGATGATGAAAGTAAGAATGATGAAAATATAAATTACAATGATAAAGAGGATTGAAAAATATATACAATGATAAAAATCATATTATTGATAATGTTGATAATAATGATAACAGCAGCAGTAATGATAATAGCATGATGATGATGCACTGATGCTGATATTAGTAGTAACAAGAATAATGATAATAGAAATAATCTTAATAGCAATGATTGTAATAACGATAATAATGATGATGATGAAAATGATTATGATAATAGCAATAATAATAATAATAATGATATCAATAATGGCAATAATAATAGTAATGATAATGATAATAATAATGATATCATAACAATAATAACAATAATGATAGCAATAATGATGATAGAATAGGGATAGTTATGATGGTGATGATCTTAATTATAATGATAATAAAAACAATAATGATATTGATGAAAAAAAGACAACAATAAACATATGTATATACATATGTACACACACACACACACACACACACACACGTGTCACTGTGTCTCATAAACAAATAGATAAACAGATGCTCGAATAAATGAATGAACTGCATATTGACTCCGATAAGGCGAAGGACTCAAATGCTAGTTGGTTGTTTGAGGAATTTACCTAAAAAAATGTTTTCCATGCCAGATGGAGAGAAGTGCAAACAATGTTGATTAGCGTGCAAGAAGCGTTTAATTGGTTCGTCAAACCGAACGAGGTTGCGATTTTTAGAAAAAAAAAAAGTAAAACTATCATAACCATCGGTGCTTCTACCTCATAATATTTGCTCAGACGATTCAACTCAAAAGTATAATTTCCTGTGATTCATCAGTGTTTGGATTGTGGGATTGCCTTTCGTCTTTCCATCTTGTAACAACAACAACAACAACAAAATTAAAATATCGTAATATTGAGTGATTAGAAGTCATAATGACAAATATAGAAAAAAAGGTATAAATGAAACACGCCAATTACATCTTATTTTTACCTTTCTCTACATTATTTTTACTGCTACTACTAAGATTATCATTACTGATGTTATCAATATTATGACTATTATCTTTATCATTAACATTATTATTATCAGTATCATCATTATTACCATAATCATTATTGTTATTATCTTTGTCCTTGTTGTTATCATTATCATATTTACTATTTTACTGTTATCCTCATCATTATATTATGATTATCATTTAGATTAAGATAATGGCAATTACCATTATCTTTCTCACTATTATCATTATCTTTGTTATTGTTATTATCACTATTATTATTATCATTATTATCATCATTATTATTATCATTATTTTTGTTATCATTATCATTACCATTATCTTTATTATTATCAATATCATAATTTTCAGTATCACCATCATCATTGTCATTATCATTACCATTCTTGTTGTTTTTACTATTATTATTATTGCTATTATTGTTAACATCAATATTCAGTTTATAATGAAAATGGTCATTGCAACTAGTATCATTACAGTTTTAATGATTTTTTTAATTCTATTTTTATTTTTTTTAATACACTGTTTTCTGGCCATTTATACTATACAAATATTAACCCATTGATGGAACCTAACTATTTTTTAGTTTTTATTTCGCTATGTATACATTGGCGTAAATTAATTCTCAGCTGTCTATTGTTAGTTGAAAAAAAGTACAAGCAAAGTCGTATGAACTTCCATGCGTTTTACGAGCGAGGACAACATGATCATTTTCCAGGACAGGGAAATCTCAGTCTGTAGCTACGGTACATTTTTGCTATATATGTGATATTTGTTATATCCAACCTTGCTATTTTCTTGCTCTATTTCATGCACTCTCGTGCTAACGGGAACAAAATTTGTGGGTATTATTAGCATTATTATCATTACTATTATAATTACTATTATCACCATTATTATTGTTATCATTACTATTACCATCATAAATATTATCATTATCGTTATTATTATTACTATCACCATCATAAATATCATAATTATCATTGTTGGTATATAGGTTACATATGTTAGCACTCACAGTGTAAAATGAAAACATCATTTCTATTATTATCATTCTTCCTACCATCGTCATCACTTTTTCAATAGCAACCCAAATGCATGGCAAAATAGTGCGCATCCGTATTCTAACAGGGAACACCAGCAAAACAACATTTACGCCAACAGATTCTTCTTTTTTTTCCGTGACCGGAAACTTCATGTTGCAACACTTTTCCCCTGCTCGTTACCGGAGTCTATTATTTTTTTGTGTATCCAGTGGCGTACCTTCATCTCTTTTCTCCTGTAATCATATTGATAAATTCATTTTGGCAGTCTGATAACGTGTGCGTGTGTGTGTTCATATATATATATACATATATATATATATATATATATATATATATATATACTTATATATATACATATATATACACACACATATATATACATATATATATATATATATATATATATATATATATATATATATATATATATATATATATATATATATATATATATATATATATATATATATATATATATATATATACTTATACATATATACATATATATATACACATACATATATATATATATATATATATATATATATATATATATATATATATATATTATATATATATACATATATATATAAATGTTCTCTCTCTCTCTCTCTCTCTCTCTCTATATATATATATATATATATATATATATATATATATATTGTAGTAGGTTCTTTTTTGATTATTTGCTTATAAGATATAGATATTATTTCAGTAATACGGGATTTATATTATTTTCCAGTATATGTTCATTGTTAAGATTCATTTGCTATTAATATTTGTTTATGTGATATGTATCTACTGTTGATCCTCATAGCTATGAAGGAGAAAACAAAAAGTTTATACCGAATAAGTGTATTTATTTCACAAATAGAATATAGTTTAATATTGTAAATTATTATTTTCAGCACTGTACGATGTTATAGAGACCGGCACTCCACACGCTATGTTGAAGGGCCGATACTCTACATGCCCATATGCTGGATTACAGGGGCCAGACACTTGCACACGCCCATACGCATGATCACAGGGGCCTGACAGCACACTTCATTATGCTGGATCACATGGGAGTCAACACAGCATAAGCCCACAAGCTGGATCACAGGGGTCACGACACTGCACGCTATGTCGAGTACTTCCATACAGAAGAAAACACACACGAAAAAAAGGCTGGGATGTTCCATTTTATCAAAAACACGAGAGTCAGTACTTACAGAGTGGCAGGGTATTCGTAAGTGAGGCCCATCGTTTAGGCTCAACTTTCCAAATCAGCTTGGAACACACACCCCAAGCATTCATAGAAACAACTTAAACAAGTAAACTACCTTCAGAAGGTGAGGTCAGGTTTCGTGATTTTAGATTACCATATTTCATTTCAAAAATAATAACAATAATAATAATAAAAAAAGATAAAAGAAAAACTTCTAAAGCATACTAGACTAAGGTGAGCTTTGACTATGTAACAAAGAGCTTTTTTTTTCCCTCTATGTACCTGTTCTAGGATATTATTTTGTGATTTTTATCATTTTTACATCTTTTATATTTTTTATATCATTATATATATTTTTTTTATTTCATCTGGACATTTGTTTAGATATCAATGACAGTTCCTATTGTGCTACAAAAATTAAAATGGATATGTGTTAAAAATCTATGTGTGTGTGTGCGGCGCGCGTGTGTGTGTAGATAAATAGATAGATATTCGTCTACCTATTCACGGATTTATTTCTCTTCATCCTCATTTTAACGCAAGGAGAATCAGGATTAAGTAAGAGGGAGAAAAAAGAGAGATAGAGAGAGACAAAGACATACAAAGAGAAGGAGAAAGAGAGAAGAAGAGAAGAGAGAGAGAAGAAGAAGAGAAGAGAGATAGAGAGAGATATCAAAGGGTGGAAATCTAGTCAAGGATTTCAAGAAGGGATGGATATTCAGCAGAGAGGGGAGTAGTATTGGCAGAGGATATCAGTGAGGATTTTTTTTTTCTTTTCTTTTTAAGAGAGGAAAAAAGACTCTTCCGTGAAGGATTTTCTCCGATGGGTGGAAAAGAATTTCAATCAGTGGATGTGTAGTTGACTTTGCGACACAATGCCGATAGCCATGCATTTTCTTTTCTTTTCTTTTTTTTCCCTCCTGGCAGTACGCCACCTATTCGCCATTTGCCACTTAGTTTCATTTTCACGACGTTAAAGGTAAATCATTCGGTCGTATCTGTGAGACGGCAGATTCCCAGCGTCCGGCAGGAGCTGCTGAGACAGGAAAGCATTTTCCGTACCCTGATCTTGCAATACAGGCTATAAATATTTTGTATTAACGCTGTTAAAACGAGACATCTAATTTCTTGCTTTGACCACAAAACAGACAACTAGAAGAAGCTGGGAACGTCACGTGACATATCTAAGGCTCTCTCGCTCTCTCTCATTCCCAACGAAAAAGAATACATGAAGAGGAAGGAGACCTAGGGTTACTATTACGAGTGCCACAGCAAAAAGCAACCGTACTGGTACAGGGTCACATTGCAGCCGTTGTTCAAGGTCTGGTTCATCTTCCTCTTTTCATTCTGCCTCCACATCTTGCCCTGCCGCGCTTTAGAGCGGGAGGTCGTCATCTTTCAATGTGCCATCGTTTTCTGAAGTCATTGCTAAGTTGAGAACATGGATGAGTGTCATTGAAGGCTTTCTTTCCTGTTGGTGCCAGGAGAGAGTGGTGTCCTCTATGTTCAGGATTCTAAACTAAACCTATAATACGACAATTACTGTAAGTATAATGATCATTTTCATATGTGACTAAATGTAAATATTACTCTTAGTTCGATTGTAATAAACATCCGGGCCTCGATTTTTTTTTCTTTTCTTTTCTTTTCTTTTTTTTTCTTTTTTTTTTTTTTTTGAATCCTTCGCACCTAATAGAGCAAATCAAACAGTACCTGGCTAGAATGTAAAGAAATATCTATGGAACTGAATCATTCTAATTCACTTCACGGTAAACTTTTTACCCCTGATTCCTATACTTCTTTTTTTTCAAGGCTAACTTTTACTCCTGATTCTTATAATCCTTCGCTTCTTTTCGACTTCTTTTTTTAAAGAAAAGAGACACCCAGGATCGGCCTGTTGTCTCTCTCTATGAAATAAAAGTGTCCAACTTTCTTCTTTAATCTACTTGGATTCCAAGGAGGTTGGGAGGAAATAAGTGGCAGTATCTAACATGATTCTATATTCGAGATCGATGAGGAAAAGTAGGACTGGTGTTCTCTCTTGTTTTATTGCTCTATTTCTGTTTTCATATTTTTATATTCCCTTCTTTTTTTAGTTATCATTTTTGTTGTTTTAGATGCAGAGTGGAACCCTTTCAATGGTCCGTGTGTGAGCGGATATATATTTTTTTATATCAATTTCAGCGTTGTTGTTTTTTATCCTTTCCCGCCCCCAATATAATCATTTTTAATTTGAGATCCTTTTATGATATGTGTGAATATTTGACTTTTTAATTTTGGATCACTCTTTTTTCTAATGATGATAATTTCTCTTGATGCATAAGTATTTACCTTGCACTCACAGATTATAATAACGGTAATCATAACGATAATAATTATCATACATATGGTAGAGATGATATTAATGGTGACAATATTAATGATTTTGATAACAATGATATTACTTATATTAATACTCTATCACATGGCAATCATAACAAAACAATAAAACATAACAATTATAACAATCACAGTAAATATAACTGTAACAATCATATTAACAATTGCATTATTAATGATAATACAATATTAGAAGAAAGATTATTTGACGCCATTCTTCTACATAGTCGCAGTGAACTTCGATCATGATATAGTATGATATTAATCATAACAATAAGTATAATAAAGAATACATAGTTAGATACAAAAATAGCAAGATCATTATTCCCGCAAACTGCCATGCCTTTGAACACCCTTACTACGAGACGCGAGCGTAATGAAACTTGCTCGAAGCAGGGAATGAACCGAGATCGGCTGTGAACTGATAAAAGGAGAGAACAGAAAAAAGTGTGTATGTGTGAATCTGTGTGTGTGTGTGTGTGTGTGTGTGTGTGTGTGTGTGTGTGTGTGTGTGTGTGTTTACAGTTCAAAAAGGTCAGTTATTTCCTTCATTCCTTGGCCAAGTGTAGAAAATATGTGACGTTAGATATCATATAATCTGTAGTTTACATTGTGTTGATTTTAAGAAAATATTCGTCCTTATGTTTATTAATTCAGGAATCTATTAATATAATTCATATGTTTCCATGTACGTTTTTTTCCGTTCTTTAATCAATCTATCAATATTTGCGTTACAAATAAGAAAAGCTGGTACTAAAACCGGTGGACTTTGAATATTGTTTATTTGTTTTGTTTTGTTTTGCTTCATGTTCAGATTATATTAATTTCCTTTTCTTGATATTGTTGAACGTGCACGCGCCTCACGGAACTCGGTCTGTCACATGCATGAATGTAATTGTTTATATTCATGTTTTTAAGTTGTTTTGCTTTTGTTTGTCTGATTGTGCTCTGCTCTCCCATTCTTTCATGCCTTTAATTGTCCTCCTGTATCCCTAATTTTTAGCATTCGCCGCTTGAGTAAATGGAGGATATGTGGATATAAAAACACAGGTAAATTGTGGGTATTCTTAGTGGCTGCATGTTTGTACTTTTGTGTTACATTGTTCTGTGTACAGTTTGTGCTTTCATGCAAGTGTTGTTCGTTTTTGTTTTAGTTGAACACAACAGGAGTAGTTAACTTTCCTCTTTAACATTTAATTTTCTTTGTTTTACACTTTTGCTGAACACTCTACATTATTGAAGTGTTATATATTGCTCTACACGCACTTTTCGTGTTTTACATTGCATGCTTTTTACACTACAATAAATTATACACTTCCTTTTGTGGCTTCTCGGATGATAATTGACGAAACTGCAGCAAATGAGTCATGCCAATGTTGCAGGTGCCACAACAGAGGACGCAGACCCGATCGATCCATACTCGGCAATTTAAACACGAGGAAAATTCTCTGGTGTGCACTTGCTTTCATTGCACGTGCTTCTAGAACTGGGGAAAAAAATGTAGTGGAATTGCTACACACTTGCTACATTCCTTGACCCTGTTCATCCTTGTCTCTGGTACACACACAGTGCCTAACTATAGCGTGTTATTAGGGATCTGATAGTGCACTCATTGATGTTGAGAATCATTGTGTTTATGCCTGGATCATCAATGTAGAACTTAATGATGTAAAGTTGGATAATGGAAGGTTAATCTCAAACCTTGAAGGCACTGATGTAGTGGAAGGGTATTCTAACCGATAAGCCACAGTATAGAAGAGGGTAATTCTCCTATGTTAAGTGATTTTGAACTTTGATCACTTGTGTTTTTTAATTAGATGAGCACTTGATTCTCATAGCAAACTGTTGAATTGGTAGAGGAAAGATGCTGGGACAGTGCCTGGTACTGTTCATAATGTGCCAATTGGTGATGCTCTTCCAGTGTGTCCAACAATGTCGTCTTTCCCAGACAGCCAAACAGGGGATCAAAGATAAGTGTGCATCGAAGCCTCGTCTCCAAATGTATTAGTCCGCTAAAAGTTAACTACAGACAACTATTCTCTTCCCCATATGGATGAAATAATAGATGAACTTGACCCTTGGTATTTTCAGGTTTAAATGCACGTCGTGTTATTCGTTACATTTAGTTGTGAACACGTCTGTGATAGTTTGTAAGAATGCCAAATGGCTTGAAATAGATCCAGCTACATTTCATAGAACGATTAATTCTGCATTCTATCCTAGGACTCCACACACTTGCATATCTTGAGGATATAGTTGCCATACAAATTAGATGCTTTCTAGGGGCATCTGGATTTTTCAGCCGGTATATCGAAGATTGTGCTCGCATAGCTGCACCTCTTACGTCTCTAATTCAGAAAGATCAGCTAGTTTGCTCGAAAACCAAGTGTGAGGAAGCATTTTCAGAATTAAAGAACTGCCTGACTACGGCATCTGTCTTTAAACGTCCTAATTTTGTCTAACTTTTGATTAGCTGATACTCTGCGACTCATGCTGACGTGTAGGCAGTAACAGAAAGAGTAGAGCTTTCATTCCAGTAAATATATTACAACAACCATTCATTGTCGCCATCGCCATTTAAGAGACCTACTAAGTGCAGTCAAATGTCAAAGTGGAATCATGAATTTGCCTCATATGATTATAAAATCGTTTATAACGAAAGTGCTATACATAATGTTCCAGACCTATTATCTCTGCCCGTTGCTGCTATTGACTTTGTATCAGTAGACCCTAGTAGAAATGAAGAGGTCAACTTGAAATTCCTTTATGCAAGGAAAGTATTATGGCAGTTCACAGCAGTAGACTGTGTTATGTTAGACTGGCTCTAGAGCGACATACTCCGCCCCAACCCCTCTTCTTGGGTGAAGCGTGCATTGTATTTTGTAGCTTAGGAGGCTACAGTCTATAATAAAAGCAAATAATTAACTATGCCTCGAATCTCGCTTGCTGACTGTCAATCAAATGTTTAAAAGTCTATTTATTCATACTTTTTCTACGGAAAAAAATGACTCTGTATATTTTAACATTTCTATATCGTATGTTATTGTCTTATTGTTGTAATATATTTACTGAACATTTGATGTGGTTTCCTGCATCATACGCGTGACGTCACGGCTTACTCCGAGACATTTCTTTTTCCTCATGATCTTTTTATTTTTATTTATTTATTTA
>BOPN01012680.1:7500-10904 GCA_017312705.2 Penaeus japonicus | reverse complement strand
TATATATATATAGTGTGCATACATTATATTGTGTGTGTGTGTGTGTGCGTAGATATAACTGTCTTTTTCTATGCATAAATTCACTTATATCCACATCCATACGCACACAAACACACACATCCAAATATCCCCCACAAACAAAGTCCGACCGAAGTCTCCCCTCCGGGCACTTCACACACCAGCCATCGCGCGGAGAACCAAAATGCGTCAATTAAATGCTCGTCAAACCTTAAGAGTCCATGGGGATAACAGGACGTCTTAGAAGGAGCAGAAAGGAGGAGAAGGAGGAGGAGAAGGAAGAAGGAGGAAAAGGAGAAGGAGGGCGAGAAGGAAGGAGCAGAAAGGAGGAAGGAGGAGGAGAAGGAGGAGGAGCAGGAAGGAGGAGAAGGAGAAGGAAAGAGGAGGAGCAGGAAGGAGGAGAAGGAGGAGGAGGAGGAGGAACAGGAAGGAGAAGGGGGAGGAGGAGCAGGAAGGAGGAGCAGGAGTAGCAGAAAGGAGGAGAAAGAGGAACAGGAAGGAGAAGGAGGAGGATGAGCAGGAAGGAGGAGCAGGAGTAGCAGAAAGGAGGAGCAGGAGGAGGAGGAGAAGGAGCAGGAAGGAGGAGAAGGAGAAGAAAGAAGGAAGAGGAGAAGCAGGAGGAGGAGAAGGAGAAGGAAGGAGGAGAAGGAGAAGGAAGGAGGAGAAGGAGGAGCAGAAAGGAGGAGAAGGAGTAGCAGGAAGTAGGAGAAGAGGAGAAGAAGGAGGAAGAAGAAGGAGGAAGAAGAAGAGGAAGAGAAGGAAAGACAAATAGACTCATGCAAGGAGGACACTTTGAGAAGAACTTACCTGAGAGAAAGTGACCGGAGACAGAGAGGGTTGTGCCACGGGCAGGGGCTGCGGGCGGAGGCCGTTTCGCACGAGGGTGTCCTGGTATTAACGGTATTGTTATTGGTATTGTTATTGGATGGTATTGGTTGTTTCTTGTGTTGGTATTATTGGTGTTGGTTTCATTATCATGGTTATCCTTATCATTAATTGCTTTATGCTTTTATTTGCTATTGATATATATATATTTTTTCCAATTGTATTGTTTCTAGTGTCATTGTTATTTTTACCACCACTGATACATTATCATCACCATCATCATCATCATTATCATCATCATCATCATCATCATCATCATTATCATCATCATCAAAAATAACAACAACATAATGATACTGATGATGACAATAATAGCATCAACGATAATAGCTTTTATTATCATCATGACATAAATATCCTTTTTTTTACAATGCTTATTACCTTTTATCACTCATATTATCATTCATATTTTCATTATCATCATTGAACTGATAGTGGTAATAGTAATAGTAATAAAATTAATGATAAAGATGATAATGATAACAAAAGTAACAGCAATGACAATGATTACAATAAAAATGATAACAAGTATAATAATGATAAAGTTGATAATGAGGATAATAATTATAATAATGAGGATAATGATAACTATGATGATAAGAGATAATGATGATATCAATCATGAAAATAATAATTATGATGATGGTAATAATAATAATGACAGTAATGATAATAATAGTTGCGATAACAATTACAATTATGATGATATTCAATAATACTGACATTAAGGATCATGATGCTGTTAACAAAGATGATTGCAATAACGATATTGATTATAATAATAATAATAACAATAATGATAATGATAATCATCATGATAACAACAACAACAACTACACTACAATTACAGCAACAAAAATAACAACAACACTAATAATAAAAAAAAAAATAATAATAATGATAATAATAATAATAATAATGATAATAATAATAACAACAACAAAAATAATAATAATAATAATAATAATAACAATAATATATATATATATATATATATATATATATATATATATATATATATATAATCTAGAAGGTAATAAAAAAACAGCATAGGCTACTTAGACAGTATAAACCCACAAAGAGAGCAGGGTAGTCCAGTGGCGGAGCTTCTTCGGGCTCCACTACCTCCTGGGAGCACTCGAGCATGACGTCATTAAACGTCTTGAGGAGCCCGAAGAAGAGGTCTTCCCCCAAACACGCTGTCAGCACCTGTTTATGAGATGGAGTTTTATACATAGTAAAAATGTATACTAGTGTACTGGGTAAAAGAAATGAGTACAGATTGTAATGGATCATTGTTTTCATGTATATTTTTTTAAGAGGACAAGTATAAAGACTTATTTTTATTTTCTATACAGTAGATAGTTAAATGTTCTCTCTTACTTCATGTAGATATATTATCATTCTGGAGATTTATTGTTCAGTCCTGGAATACATATTGATCTTAATTATTGACAGGTGTCCTATTACCACTTATATTTGTATTTGTAATTTTGTTTCATTTTCCTTTCTACTGGAATGTATGCAAATGCTTTTTTAAAATATTGTTTTGAGGATTACTAAATATTTATATATATATATATATATATATATATAATTTTATCATCGATATATTGTCATTGTGAAGTTATCATTCAGGTTAACAGTCAGATGGAATAGCTTATCCTAAGTATGTTATGGAATTTACTGTGTTCTACCGCCTTGGCTCTATTACCTGTATATACGAAAGAACACACGCACACTGGGGAACATTCACTTATAAGTAAAACATACATAGAAGATACATACACACTCAAATAAGAACACTAACGTACAGAAACGTACACGGGCAAGTAGGGACACCTACAAACATACATACAGACGTACAAGGAAATACCCTAATATTAATAGGTCTTACTCAAGTCGTTCCATCCAAGATATACCTTCATCTTAGATCATCTTAAGTGAGATAATTAGCATCAAATAAGGGGAGGAAACGAGACACTCACCTGACGATAACTATAATCATCATTAAGGAAAGTCTGGCCGAGTGTCGTGGCCAGCCCTGTTGCTAATATTATCATCAACATCTTCTGGAAGGCCATGTTCTGAAAGGAAAGATGTTGGGGTGGGGTGGGGGGAAGGGGGGGTGTATTATTTATTCGTTAATTTCTTTTGTCGATGTTGTTATTCTAGATTCAGTTCATGGGCTATCGATGCACGTATGTCACGCATGGGAAAATATCTATATATCCGCTTGCACATGCAAATGCACTCATCAACATTTTTTTTTTTTTTGCTTTTATGTAATTTCAATTTGCATAAAATTACCGTGACATGTTGTGTGTATGATATACGCAACATGGAATAATGCAATAACATAGACACAGACCTGCGTCTCCGTTGGTGCAACATGAGAGTCAGGGATACTGCTGAACATATTCTCATACAATACTAATACTTTATGCTTATTTGTATGTGTTTGTAAATATATATATATATATATATATATATATATATAT
>BOPN01012679.1:7500-10905 GCA_017312705.2 Penaeus japonicus | reverse complement strand
GCTGAGAAAACAAGAGTCAATCACGAAACAACGAAACAAGCACAATCCACCCAAGACGACGATGACGAAGGTTATGTCAAGGTCGTATCAAGGAACAACAAAAGAAAAGCAAGAGAAGAACAAACTCCAAAGCCGCTAAAAGGAGCAGACCGACCTGACACAGTGTACCTCTATATTACCAGCTGTCATCCAGACACAAATGAAGAGGACATTGAAAATCACCTCTGTGAACAATTCGAAAACATAACAAGTGTAAAAGCACACCGCACCAAGATGACCCATGATTACTACACCAGTTTTACAGTGTCAGTAAGAGGAAAGGACATAAAGCCAGATATTTTCATAAACTCAGACGCTTTCCCCGCAAATGTGAAAGTGTTCTTAAATAGAAACAAGTACAAGAACGACCAGAACGTTTGACCAGGCATCGCCGTCAGCAATGCCTGTGACAAGATCGCACGAGGTCATAAAAATAGAACACATTAACGCACAATCTCTCCTCGGGCACTTTGACGAAATTAAAATGCTAATTGAGGAGAGAAACATAGACATTCTGTGCATCAGTGAAACATGGCTCCACCAGGAAATGGTTAGTAATTTCATAACCGTTCCAAATTTCAATATCTATAGATGCGATGCAGGGCGTGGAGGAGGAGTATGTATGTATGTACGGGATAACCTGAAATCAACCATGATATCTCCTACAGCAGTTAATAATACTGCCGTAGAAGATGTCTGGGTTACCGTACAGAGCAACATGCTTCCTTCCATTATTATTGGCGTAGTCTATAGGCATCCTCATGCAACTTTAGAATCTTTTGAATACTTAGAACAAATCTTTAGAGAAATGTCATTGAAAAATAAACCATTCTTTATCTTAGGTGATTTAAATGATGATTTGACTAAATCTAATGCTAAATTAGCTAAGATAATAAAGAAAAACAAACTAGAACAAATTATAGATAAACCTACACGTATTACAGAAAACACCTCATCCTTATTAGATGTAATAATAACTAACAGGTCAGACATTATCCATCATACGGATGTCATCCCGTGTCATATTGCTGACCATGAACTTCTCACACTCACATTAAATATAAAGAAACCAAAGCGACCACCGATAACAAAAACATTTCGTGACCTTAAGCATTATAATCTTCAATCATTCATCGAGCTCATCAGATCTAAAGAGACGATGCTCTTAAATATCTTTTCAACAGATGATGTAGACAAACAGGTAACTATCCTTACGGAAGTGATTAAAAGCAGTATTGACGCGTTGGCACCTCTTGTAACGAGAGTCGTCAGACGTCCCCCTGCTCCTTGGATAGATGACGACATCAAGAGGGCTATTAAAGACAGAAATAATGCCCACCATAGTCTCAAAAATAACAGAAATGACGCCGCCCTTAAGGCAGATTATAAAATAAAAAAGAAAAATGTTAAACAGTTAATACAAAGTGCAAAAACAAATTATTTCAGAAACAGATTCATAGAATATAAAAACAATTCGGATAAAACATGGAAAATTATTAAGTCAATCGTACCTAGCAACAAACACCACACTGATAATCGTACAAGTTCTACACAAAGCACAGAGTATTTTAACGACTTCTTTTCAAAAATAGGTAAACTAACTTATGAACAAACAAATGCGTCTACATTACAGCAAAATATAAATCAAGCTATGCCTACATCTAATATTTTCAGACCAAAACCAATTGATGTGGAGACTACTATCCTAGTAATAAAACACCTTCGCGAAACAAATGCTGTAGGAGCAGACGGTATTGCTTTGCGCTTTATTAAGGATAGTCTACCAGCAACCGCACATTATCTGGCGGTCATAATTAACACTTCCCTGGTCACTGGTGTTTTTCCATCGCTTTGGAAACATGGAATAGTAACACCAATTTTCAAATCAGGAGATATAGACGACGTTAATAATTACCGCCCTATTACAATACTCCCTGTATTATCTAAAGTTTTGGAGAAAATCGTAGCAAATCAACTAACGAATTTCCTGGAGGCCAATAACCTATTATCTAAAACACAACATGGCTTTAGAAATAGGTTATCCACTGAAACAGCGTTATTGCAGATAACTAATAAAATTTATGATAATATAGACAAAAATCAGGTTAATTTACTCACATTATGTGATCTTTCAAAAGCTTTTGACAGTGTAAATCACAAAATTCTTCTTCACAAACTAAGATCCCATAAAATTGATTCTTTCTGGTTTACTAGTTATCTGAATAATAGAACGCAATCTGTAAAAATTAATGAAATCATATCATCGAAACAACCAATATGTTTTGGTGTTCCACAAGGGTCTATTTTAGGCACAATCCTATTTACAGTTTTCATAAATTACTTATCAACTATTGCTCATAACTGCCTGCTAGTGCAGTACGCCGATGATTCACAGTTTCTCCATAGTGACTCAGTAAATAACTTAAATACATTAATAAGAAATACTCAAAACACTCTTACACAGGCTAAAATATACTTTGAAAGTAATGATCTTAAATTAAATCCCCATAAAACTCAGTCGACAGAACATTTCCAAAATCCCCATCGACACAACCATAGAATTTGAAGGCCACCCTATCAAACCAAACATTTCAGTGAAAAATTTGGGAGTACACTTGGACAGATACATGACATTTGAAACACACGTTGATAACATACACAGGAAAGTAATGGGTACATTAATATTTCTAAATCACATAAAAAAATCAAATCACTACGAATACTAGAATCATGGTCGTGGAAACACTAGCTCTTAGCATAATAAACTACTGTCCAAATGTATGGGGTTCAACCAACAAAACACAAATTCAAAAAGTACAAAAAGTACAAAACTTTGCTGCAAGAGTTTCACTGGGTAATGTCAGTAAATTCGATCATATTACTCCATATATACAAAAATTAAAATGGTTAAAAGTTCATCCTAAGTGCATTGGTACATGAATTCTATCCACCATGGTTATTCCGCCTGCAAACTGTAGGGGACACAGCTGGCATTCAAACACGCCAGGTAAATTCCCTATATGTAAAAAGATCAAATACAGAAACAGGGGCAAGACAGGTACAAATTCGTGGACCGAAAATGTGGAACTTGTTACCAGATAATATTAAAAACATTAACAACTTTTGTAATTTTAAAACAAAATTGAAAGAACACCTTTTTACTCATCAAGTGTAAATATGTATGTATTCATATAAGAATAACCATTGTAATTTATGGAATAAAATGTTTGAATTGAATTGAATTGAACATACACACACACACACACACGCGCGCACGCGTATCAACAAGTGTGTGTGTGTGTGTGTGTAAGTATACATACTATGTATATTCACTAATGTTGATAATAATTACGACACGTATTGGTG
>BOPN01012678.1:7500-10905 GCA_017312705.2 Penaeus japonicus | reverse complement strand
TCTCTCTCTCTCTCTCTCTCTCTGTCTCTCTCTCTCTCTCTCTCTCTCTCTCTCTCTCTCTCTCTCTCTCTCTCTCTCTCTCTCTCTCTCTCTCTCTCTCTCTCACCCTCTCATTCCGTGTTTGAGAAGTCCGTTAATAAATGTATTACCTGCGTCACATCAAAGCTTTTCTCAGCCAATCACGTGTACCCTCCCAACCCCCTCACCCATCTCCCCCTATCCCCACCCCCACCACCTCTATCCTCCTTCTCCTATTTCTCTTTTTTTTTATTCTCGTCTGTATTTGTTCCTCTTTCATCTTCTGTTCTTCTCTTCGATCTATATTTCTATCTCTATTGCTACCAACTTCCTATCTTTCTGGTATCCTTTTCTTATCTTTTTGTATCTCATATATTACCATCTTCATATCATATGATATCTTTCAATAGGGTCATGTATCATATCTTCTTATCAGAATACCATCTCCGTACCATAATTGTACCATCCACCTTATATCATATTTTCTCTTCATATCGTCTAATTATATAACATATATTTGTATCATATCATTACATAGCATATCTTCCCCTCATGTTATCACATCGTCTATCTTTCAGTCATATAATCAATTTCATGACATATTTCTCATATTTCGTCTTGATAAGTGATTGTTCTCCCTCATTCCTCTCCATTCCTCTTTTCTATTGCTTTACGTCTCTCTTTCTAATCTCTCTTTCTTCTTCGATTCCCTCTTTAATCTCCCTTTCTTCTCTGTTTTCCCCTCTCTTATCATTCCCTCTTCTCTCCTCCTCCCTCCTTAATCTCCCTTTCTTCTCTGTTTCTCTCCCTCTTATCATTCCCTCTTCTCTCCTCCTCCCTCCTTAATCTCCCTTTCTTCTCTGGTTTTCCCTCTCTAATCTCTCCCTCTTCTGTTTTTCTTACCTAATCCCTTCCTCTTCCTTACTTATCTCTTTCTAATCTCTCCCTCTTCTCTGTGTTTCCCTCCCTAGTCTCTCCATCTTTCTTTCTCCCTCACTAATCTATCTCTCTTCCTTACTTATCTCTTTCTAATCTCTCCCTCTTCCCTGTTTTTCCCTCCCTAATCTCTTCCTCTTCTATTTATCTCCCTCCCTAACCTCTCCCTCCTCCTTGCTTTTCTTTCCCTAATCTCTCCCTCTCCCTTTCTTCATCCTCCCAAATCTCTCCCTCCTCTTTATTTCTAAATCCTGAAATTCTCTCCCTCTTCCCTCACAATCTTCCCCTCTTCCTTCATCTCCTTCATTCGTAAAATCACACACGAAGAAAGAAAAAGTCCAAAAAAAACGAAAATTAATATCAAAATACGAAACAAAAAAAGTATAAATCAAGGAACATACTTTGACTTCTTTCTCTTTCTCTTTATTCCCTTTTCTCTTCCATTATTCCCTGGGTCGACTGAGGGAGTTTCTTCCCTGGACTGACTGTTAATGCTGACTCTACTATGGATTTACTTTAGCATAAGCCCATGAGATATCTTTTCTGTCTATCCCGTATGTGGGTTGGCTTACAGCATGAGACTATTGTGTGTGTGTGTGCGTGTGTGTGTGTGTGTGTGTTTGCGTACATGAGTAATTGTTTGTGTGTGTGTGTGTTTGCGTACATGAGTAATTGTATGTGTGTGTATGTGTGTGTGTTTGTGTGTGTGTTTTTGTGTGTGTGTGTGTGTTTGCGTACATGAGTAATTGTGAGTGTGTGTGTGTTTGCGTATATGAGTAATTGTATGTGTGTGTGTGTGTGTGTGTGTGTGTGTGGATGTGTGTTTGCGTACATGAGTAATTGTATGTGTATGTGTGTGTGTTTGTGTGTGTGTGTGTGTGTGTGTGTGTCAGTGCGTGCCCATCCGTTCGTACGCGTATGTGCTCGCTTAGATAATACAGACGCAGTTAGAAACGGTACAAAACAAGTAAGTACTGAAACCCGGGAAAACGCATTTATCCCACGGAACTCAACCAAATTCAATGTCAACCATAAATCAAAGGAAACCAGAACCTGTCTCCACTCTTCGCAAATGTTCCTCGAAGACGTAGCTTATCTTGAGACACCTGGCAGCCTCCCAATCCCGTAGCATCTTTTAAGAAATAATTGACTTTATCCTAAAAGTCCATAGTTCAAAGATTCACGAGAAATCTTCTATAATGCAAGGCAGCTCGGAAGAACGACTGCTGTGTTCTCCAGCCACGCCGACTGTTGTTCTCTCTGCAACAAAACTTAACTTGCAAATTGACCATAAAAGAGCATGTTTGATGCAAGTTGCCAGATTGTAATTACGTGGCATCAATCATTCAATCAGCGTTGCGAGTAGGAGATCTGGCCTCAAGCTGACAATATTACGGAGATGTATATTGGGGGAGTAATTCTCTTGTAAAAGGATTTGTTTTGGCTTGATGCACATGCGCTTTCGCTTGTGTACAGCGGCACACACGAAAACACACACACACACACACACACACACACACACACACACACACACACACACACACACACACACACACACACACATATATATATATATATATATATATATATATATATATATATATATATATATATAAATATATATATATATATATACATATATATATACATATATATATATATACATATATATATATACTGTATATATTTGTGTATATATGTATTATATATTTATGTATATAAACATACTAAATGATACATAATACGTCAATAAAGAATTGATAATACGCATACATTACACATACAATGATGAATGATTAATAAAATTGAAAAATAAATCAAAAACAATATTCTTGAACAGGGGAACACAGTAAGACAAAAAGTAATCATTAATATTTCTTTTTAAATGTACATTTGAAAAAATGAAAATTATAAAGATTCAGAAGAAAAAAACGAACACATAAAATAAATAAAGTTACACAAAACCAGCAGTCTTAACTTGAACAGAATACGTTTGATACAGAAAATATATCAAGATATAAAATCCAGTAGGAATAAACTTCACTTTTTACACTTAAAAAGATGTCCACGTTTCGCTCAATCTATCACACTGATTTTACTATTCTCGAAAGCAACCATGTCCTAACGGTTTCTTAATCATATTCATATTTCTTGATTTACCATGTTCTTAGTTATAATGTCTTATGGTGGAAAGTACGCGTCATAATTGTTACAAATCTACGGGAACAACACAGCCTAAATGAAGGTACCTTCACTTATGAAATAGTTTCAGTCCATTAATAGATGTATCATTATTCTAAACTTGATTAAAAAGAGTGATGGTATATAACAAATAAAAAAAAACAATGATTCTAACGGAAAAAACGACTTCAAATCAGAATTATTTCAATAAAAAAATATAAAATATATAAAAAAACATTCACTCAAATCCAATCCCACGAAACACCATAC
>BOPN01012675.1:0-2500 GCA_017312705.2 Penaeus japonicus | reverse complement strand
CTATGACCATGTCTATACTTTTCTGAATTACCATGATTGCCATATTTTTTCTTGATATCCTCATTTAAAGGATATCATTATCATTCAGTTGTTATTATCATTATAGTTATTGTTGGCATTATCATCATCATTATAGTTGTTGGAATTATCATTATCATTGATATTTTTATCATTATTATTGTTATTATCATTATCATTTTTATCATCATTATTATCCATATCGTTTTCATTTGTATTGTTATTATTAATCATACAATAATGATCATTATCATTATCATTATTATTATCATAATTACTATTACTTTCAGCATTATCATTATTAATACTATTATTATCATCATCATTTGTATTATCATCATTATCATTATCATCCTAGTTATCATTATAATTGCTATCATAATTACTTCTTAACCATTTTCACTATAATACTAATTTTCATTATCTATATCATCATCATCCTTGTCATTTACTGTCCCTATTATTTTTCTTTGTTATCATGATTATTATTACCCTTATCACCATTATTGTTATTATTTTCATCTTTTATAATTTCATATTATTACCATTCTTATTAGTTCAGTTATTATTCCCACTATCATTTTTAACACATTCAGTAATTTGTTGTTTATTATCATTGTCATTACTCTGATCGTTAATATCATTATATCGTTTCAGCTATCATCATCATTATCATTATCATTATCACCATTATCATCATTATTGTTATTATCATTATTATTATCAATATTATTGTTACCATTAGCATTATTACCATCATCATCATCAATACTACTATTATAATCATCATTGTTATTATCATTATAATCATTATTTTTACAATTGTCATTGCCCTTAATACCATCATTATTATCATAATATCCAGGATAACAATATTAATAATTAACATTATTACTGTTTTTATTATCATTGTTATTACCATTCATACCGACAAAGATAGTAATAGAATTAATTAAAATCTAATTAATATTTCTTAGGAAGCAGAAGAACATGCACAGTATCAATAAACCCAAAATAATAATGGTTGATATGATAATCACATTAATTGCAATTATCCTTATTAGTAGTATCAGTGACATCAGAATTAAATTTGTTATTGTCATTATTGATACCATGATAATAATCATCACTATCTTTATTATGAGAACAATGATACGTATGATAATGATAATCATAACAATAATAATAATAATATTAATAATAATAGTAATGGTAATAATGATGAAAATGATAATAATAACAATACTAAGAAGACAAAAAAAAAAAAAAGATTATGATTATAATAATGATAATGATAATAACGATAGTAATCATCATAACAATCATAACTAATACTTTTACAATATACCTTATTCTTCTTGGTGATATGGTTTTCACTGTTTTTTTTTTTTTTTTTTTTTTCAAAATTATTACTATTCTTATTGTTAAGAAATTATCATTGATTGTACTGTTATAAGGATCTATATGGATATGATCAATAATGTTTACATATAAATGGTAATTGGTCCATTCTACAATATTAACACAATATCATTTTCAGTGCCATAACCATTGTCAGCATCATAGTGATTATTGATAGGGTTATTATCGTCACTATCATGGTGATTGTCACTATGATCATATCTTCTGTTCTCATATACTAACCTTTCATTATCATCATTTTTGCTTTTCTATGTGTAGTAATGATAATGAGGATGATAGTGATAATATATATAATGATAATGAGAATAAGGATAATGATAACAATGGTAATAACAATAATGATAAAAAATATAATAATAATTACAGTGATGATAATAATGATAATGTTAATAACAATAACGATAATAATGATGAAAGTAATTATAATAATTATAATATTAAACCTAATAGCTCTAATACTGTTCATAACGATAATGATAATAATAATAATAATAATGATTATAATCATCATCATCATCTTAATGATTGTTATTACAAGTATCCCTATGTAGATAATGAAAACAGAGTAATAACAATAACAATAGTTATGATAATGAAAACAAATGATGATTATTATGACACTAATGACAATGATAATAAAAAGCACAAAAGCAAGAATGCGGGTAAGAATAAAGTAAAAAATAATAAGAATACTTCAAATTATAAAGAATAGCTAAATTTCAATGATAACTATTATAAAGATAATAATAATAGTAATGATAATGAAAATAACAATAATGATGATAATAAATATAACAATAAAAAGAGACAGATAATAACGTAGAAAAAAACAACCTTTATATCAATAGAAAAATCAGAAATATAAAATAGCATTAAGAAAAGAAAGCACGTATACGACGGCGGGCGCAGGGCGTTACGAGCGGTTCGCCTTTTGGGAAAAGGAAATTCCAACTTCCGTTATGCTTTATTGTTAAAATATAATGACATAACATTATGATATACGTCTTCTTATTCCTTCTATACGATGAGGATTGATAGAAATATCGTTATATATATATAT
>BOPN01012674.1:5000-10928 GCA_017312705.2 Penaeus japonicus | reverse complement strand
TATATATATATATGATAATAATAATAATAACAATGCTAGGAACAGCAGCAACAATGATAATGATAATAATGATCATAGTAACTACAAAGATGAAAATGATAACTGCAATAATATGATGATGATGATCATAATGATGATAATAATAATAATAATAATAATAATAATAATAATAACAATAATAATAATGATAATAATAATAATAGTAATAATGATAATGATAGTAAGAATGATAGTTGTAGGAGGAGTAGCAGCAGAAAGTAGTAGTAGTAGTAGCAGTAGTAATTAGGATAATGATGATGATTAGAATTATAATGATAATAGGAATTATTATAGTAATACTAATGATTATAATGATACTAGTATTAATATCAAGGATATTAATGTTATTATTATCATCATTATCATAATCATCATCATTTTTATTATCATTGTTGTTATTGTTATTATTATCATTAACATTATTATCCTTAGAGCCATGATCATTACTATTATCATTATCATTATCATTATAATAATCATAATCATTGTCATAATTATTACCACTGTTATTATCATTATTGTAATCATCATTATGGTGAAATAGTAGTAGAAAGAGTCAAAATAATAATGATATTCATTATGATAATATTGAATTTGATAATGATGATAATGATGATAATGATAATAATAATAGTAATAATTATAATGATAATAATAGTAATAATAATAATGATAATAGTAATAGTAACAGTAATAATAATGATGATAATAATAACAATAATAATGATGATGGTGAAGATGATAATAATGATGATAATAATAATATCAATTTTGAAAATAATAATAATCACAATGATAATGATAATGATAATAATAATAATGATAATAGTGATAACAACAATTGATTATAATCAAAATTACATAAAATGACAATAATGACAAAAATCACCCCGATAAAAACAGACATAATAATAATCATTATCATCACCGTTATCAATATCCATAACTACCATAACCAACACCAAAACTAATCAACATTATCAACATTATCATTATAAACATTATGAACATTATCATTATCAACATTATCATTATCAACATTATCATTATCAACATTATCATTATCAACATTATCATTATCAACATTATCAACATTATCGTCATCAACATGATCATCATCAACATTATCAACATTATCATCATCAACATTATCAACATTATCAACATTATCAACATAATCCTCAACACAAACCCAAGATAAGCCGAGGCTCCTTGACAACTTGAAGACTTCATCAGAAAGTATCCATGCATTCTGTGGCTGTTTATTCATGCATGTGCAAGCATCCTAGACACCTGTGACAGCATAAACCAGCTTTCCTGCAGGTAACGATGTATCACTTTTTTTTTATATAAAAGGATTCGCCTTCAAAGGGAAAGCTGAGGAAAAGAGAATTGTTTTTGTTTTCCTGATGGTGTCTGGGTGATTGATGTGTGTGTCTCTTGCTATCTCTTTGTGTTGGTGTTGTTGTTGTTGTTCTTGTTGGTGTTTGTTGTTTTTGGTTCTTGCTTGTTGGTGTTTGGTGTTGTTGTTTAGTTGTGTTGTTCTGGTCAGTGTTGTTGTTATTGTTGTTTTTATTGTTTTTTTATCATTAATATTATTATTGTTGTTATTACTATTATTATTTGTATTATTATCATTGTCATTATCCTCATAAATGTTATTACTATTATTATTATCATTATCATTATTATTATTATTATCATTATTATTATTATAATTATTATCATCATCATCATCATCATCATTATTATTATTACAATCATCATTATTATCATTATCAGTATCATCATTATTATCATCATTATCATTATCAGTATCATCATTATTATCATCATTATCATTATCATTAGACTCATTAGTATCATCATTGATATCATTATCCTTTTTATTTCTAATATGCTCATTATTATCATCATCATTATCATCATTATTAACATAGCTATGATTTCTATGACTATTCTCATTCTCATCATTATCATCATTATAACCATAGATATGATTTTTATGACCATTCTTATTCTCATCATTATTATCATCCCCATCATCATTATAATTCATAAACATATACTGTATAACTCAACAGTATTGCATAATACTTGAACATAAACTAAAAGAAAAAGAAAAAAAAAAAAAAAAAAAAAAAAAAAGTATAAGGAATGCCAAAGTCTTTCATTTGCACATGTGTTATATTTACACTTTCTCTGTTCATATCATAGAACAGTGAACGTTTGTGAACATGCGTGTGTCTTTGAATTAAGTTGATTAGATTTGTTGTAAAATTTGTGTGATGATAACATTACACAATAGTAAGTAAGTGGGTAGGAAGTGATACTGTGTTTAGGGTGATTCTAATCTTATTGATTCTAATCTTATTGAGAAATGTTATTCGTTTATTTATATTTATTCACTATTCGTCTATCTATCTATCTATCACTATCTGTTTGTATGTTTATGTGATCGATTATTATCTTTGAGAGGTGTTCCCTTCTATTTTTACGATGGCATGTTTGAAATTGCATTTACTAGAAATATGTTTGTAATGATAATCAAGTAATAACATCATATAAGGAAGCACCCCAGACATAGTAATAATATATATATATATATATATATATATATATATATATATATATATATATATATATATATATATATATATATATATATATATTTATATATATATATACATACATACATATATATATATATATATATATATATATATATATATATATATGTATATATATGTGTATATATATATATATATATATATATATATATATATATATATATATATATATATATATATATATATATATATATAAATTGCATCGTATGTACAAAGATCGTCACGCTAACAAGAGAAACAGTCAGAAAGGGGCTCTCAAAACGGGTGCCATGAACTTAGGGTGCCATAAGAATCCAAGGTGAATTGTCCATGAACCCGAGAGCCAGTCTCTTTCCCCAAAAGAAATTACAAAGATTCAGTTTAGTTTCGGTGTTACGTTGAGCCCAGAAGTTATATAAATTTAGTTTATCTTTCCCCTGTTTAGCTTCCCTTATTTATCAGTATTTAGCTTCTTATTTTTCTGGTGATTTTTGAGTATGTAATTTGGCCATATAACCTATTTCTATTTGGTATCAAACAGCTGCAAATTGTGGAACAGACGAAATAAACTCTTCTATTAAATACATTAAGATAAGTTGACGGGAGGGGGACAGAAAAAGGCAATCACAGAAAGGACAGCGTGAGTTTATAGAGTGCCACACTGTGCCGTTTCCGGTCCAACTAGAAAGCAAAACCTAAGTATCAATTTGAGGAATTTAGTTTAACTCAAAACAACACGATCTATTGACTTCATTCCCATAATGGTTGTACTTCACTACGCCCACATACACACATACATACATAAATACAGTTACAATTCAAGAAGTCATCTGAATGAAAGCCCGGACAGCTTACAACCACTCTCTACTGGTCGCAACGGGAGGCAGATAATGCTATCAGAGGCTTGTAAATTAATCAAACATATTTCATCTAATTACAGGCAACGAGACTGCCAGATCAGATTTGGGATGGGAGGAGAGGGTCAGTGCCGGCAACAACGGACACACTGGCACTACGAACTGGTGGTTGGCACTACATAACCACTAGATTCCACTTGGGAAGGGAAGTAGGTGGAGATCCTAGAGAATTAAACGCAAGAGCAACGCAAGAGCTGTTAAAGAGTGGAAGAGTTCGGGAGCCAACATGTCCCTGTAGGTCATGTGATGTGAGTGATGGTCTAATTCATACACCTATGACCCTCATATGATGAATGTGTGTGTGTGTGTGTTGATGGTTAGATAGATAGATAGATAGATAGAGAGAGAGAGAGAGAGAGAGAGAGAGAGAGAGAGAGAGAGAGAGAGAGAGAGAGAGAGAGAGAGAGAGAGAGAGAGTGGAAAGGAGACAGATAGACACACAGACAGAGATAAAGATAGAAAGCGAGAGAGAGGGAGAGAGAGAGAGAAAGATAGATAGATAGGTAGAGAGAGAGAGAGAAAGAGAGAGAGAGAGAAAAATATAGATAGATAAATAGAAATAGAGAGAGAGAGAAAAATATAGATAGATAAATAGAAATAGAGAGAGAGAGAGACAGAGAGACAGACAGAGAGAGAAAGAGAAATAGAGAGAAGGAAGAATTTCCTAAACTTCCCAAATCATTTCTGTATCGCCTCATGACAACATAAAAGCAACCGCATACCGGAGCGACACACCCCCCCCCCCCCCACCCCCCCCCCCCCCCCACCCCCCCGAATAGTCAGTCTCCCGGTGTCTATGGCAACAGAAGAAACCCGCTAGAGTTCGTAGATTTATTGGACTAAATATATCTCAGGCACAGAAACTAGTATGAATCATCTCTCCATTGTGTGATGTAAATGTGGCTGTATTGTTTCGCCCTTTGGCTGCGAAAAGGAGATATATCCGCCAAGATCCACTTTTCCATTAACGGCGAGGAGAGAATGTAGCTCATTGCACTAGAAGGAAAGTCTGTTGAGAGGAAGTAGCAGAATCAACCTTGCTTTGTTTAATCCGTGGGGTGGAGGGGGTGGGGGGAGGGGGGAAGGGGGGAGGGAAGGGAGGCGTAGATGCTAGCTACTTATTCCCTGTGAGTAGTAATGATCTACTTGAACTTATTACTTAGAAAATGTATATTTCAAACGCAAAAAAGTACAGATGAAAAGGATAGAAGCTAGAATGAGGATCGAGAGGGGACTAGTAGCACATAAATTTGACAAATCTTTGAGTAAGACAAAACAAAAAACAAACAACAACAAAAAACTCTCTTACAAAAAGATAAATAGATAGATAAATAAATAAACAGACAAGCTACTTAAAACAAAACAGAAACTAATGTTGAAAAATTAAGAATTAAAAAAAAAAAAAAAAAAAAAACGACAAAACCGAACGAGCAGATAAGCCATTCTGAAAACAAACATCTACATCTATATAAAAGGTCATGACTTGTCTAAGAGGTAGAGTGTGTAACATTTTCCGGCATCCTTTTCCAGGCACATGCTCGCAATGGAGGCATAATCAAATACTCCCAGGTAATTAAACCTACCACTAGGCAGATTACTACACTGGAGGGGGGGAGGGGGGGGGGAGGGGGGGAGGGTACATAATAGCTTTTCCACATCATTTTTCATATGTATATTTATGCCCATACTATTTCTTATATGCCTCTTTTACATATGTAGACCCTTTATATGCTTTTTTTTTCTCTTTTTTCGTCTTTGCATTTTTTTTTTTTTTTTTTTACTTCGAGAGTTGAACCCTTGTTGGGAGCTTTTCTTCTCCATTAACACTGGATAAATGAGCTTCATTCTGTGATAAAAATGGATATGAAGAGAAAGAGAAAGATAAGTGGATGGAAATGCAAGCGTATTCAGGTGTATTTGTATATGTATGTATGTAATACTTTCCCTTTTTCTTCATTAATTATATATCTTCGTGATGTAATTGTGGAGAAAGCAACTGGTTTCCCTTCTCTGTTATTGATTTTTGAATGTCGCTATATACAGCAACTGGTGTAACAGATTCGCTCAATATTTAGGCGTGTGTATGTATATGTATATATATATATATATATATATATATATATATATATATATATATATATATATATATATGTATGTATGTAAAAAGGCAATGATTTCTACACCTTTCCCAAATGTGAATTTTGAAAATGATCATTCTTTTGCAATAAACATTATACATTCTAACAACAGACTTAAAAAAGCATTACCGTAATGCAACAAAGCACAGTTCCCTTAACGCCAACCTTGGAAAACTGAGATGAATGACTCGAAAAGTGTTTCGTGTTCGTTCAAGAACTTTTCGA
>BOPN01012673.1:0-2500 GCA_017312705.2 Penaeus japonicus | reverse complement strand
TATATATACATATATATTAATATATATCATCACCATCATCATCAGCCTGTATCATTCCACTGCAGGACGTAGGCCTCTCAATCTTTTCCAGTCATTCCGATCTTGTGTCCTCTGATCCCAGTTTACTCCTGCGAAATTCGCTGTTTCATCCCGCCATTTAGATATTGGTCTTGCTCTTGGTCTTATTGTGGTGTGTATTTCCCATTCTGTTGTTTTCTTTGTCCACCTGTTGTCCTGTCTACGATATATATGTCCAGCCCACTGCCACTTTTTCTTCTTAATGCTCTTGAGTATATCCCTCTCCCTTTGTTTGTTGCTTGATCCATGTGGCTCTTTTCTTGTCTCTTAAGCTAACTCCTAGCTATATATATATATATATATATATATATATATATATATATATATATATATATATATATATGTGTGTGTGTGTGTGTGTGTGTGTGTGTGTGTGTGTGTGTGTGTGTGTGTGTGCGTGCATACACACACATATATGTAGGTACATATATATAATCCTATAACAGTTTGTCCACTATAAGATAATACATGTTATAACGCACGCCACGATACTATTTTTAAAATGTTTCCTGAAGTGGCAGCCATCTCGCGTCTCTCGAGTTGTGACTTTGAAGTTGATAATCTGCTACGTAGAATCCAAGAAAGCGAAGCCTTGTATTTGATACTGGTTCGGGCTGGTCAACCGGCTGCACAGTTTTGGCAAGGGACTACCATATAGAATACATCCTCCCTTGTAGGACTCACTCCTTGGGTTGGTGAAGGTAGAACTGAATTTATGATATGGTATTTCTTATATTTCAAGTTCACACGATATTAGCCACAACTCAAGTGAGAGTTTCCGGACACCAAGGTCGGCATTTGGTTATGAAGCAGCTGAAGCAGCTGGATGAAACAAGCTCACCATCGCAAGTCTAGCTGAACTGATATGAATTCTAATGCTCGAAGGGTTAAGCAGAAGAGCGAAATCAGGGGAGGTTTCATTACGGAAATTCCCAGAGTGAATCGTTCTCGAGATCAGCGTGAGGAAGTTTTTGTTAGAATTTGACTCATGACTCAATGAGAAGGATAGGGTCTTGGACATTGCCTCAGGTAGACCAATAGCAAAAGCTTATCAAGAACTGTTCGAAAGGTATGATATATATAAGACAAAAATGCCATGTATTTTCTTATTAATGATTCATCCACAAAAAAAAAAAAAAAAAAAAAAAAACGGCAACATAAAAACGGTCTCACAGGATCTCCTTGCTTGATTTACGAGTGTCTGACATGACATTGATCGTGGAAGAAATATTTGTTTAATTTCGCTGCGTTGTGTCTCTCTCAAGCACATCTTCGAGTTTTACTGCATAATTCCCACGTTCCGCCTTCCTGGCCTTGTCTCATTCTGCAGTATTTTCAAGAAGCATTCGATTAGCCATGTAAGTAGGTTTCACGCAGAATGCAAATATATTACTGCAATGCACATTACGCATTATCGTTCTCTATAAAAGGGGGGATTCTTCGTTTTCAGACAGAGCATATTAGACGGTTTGCATCATCTCTAGTGTCCAGTTAAAGGAAAGAAAATAAATTGTGTGTGTGTGTGTGTGAGTGTGTGTGTGTGTGTGTGTGTATGTGTGTGTGTGTTTGTGTGTGTGTGTGTGTGTGTGTGTGTGTGTGTGTGTGTTTGTGGGCTACATTGCCCTGGGGCCCCCACAGCTACATGGGCTAGAAACTTTTAACGTTTATTTTGCTCTACGTCATTGCTAGAGCAGATTCTACACTTGTGTAAAAAATCGTGAATATTTGAGTTTGGATTTAACTATTCACGGTGTGAATGAAATACATTAATAGATATATTATCCTCAGAATTGCTAAATTTCATCTAGAGACCATGATGTAGCCAATAGTGTGTGTGTGTTTAAGTGCCAAAGTATATGTACGTTTTAGTCTTGTTCGAAATTAATTGATAAAAGCTAGATTCTGCCTGTGTTTTCAGTTGCTAAACAGATGTAATTTCACCAGTAAAGTGTGTATAAGTGTAGTCAACGCGAAGTCAGCTTAAAATAAGACTTTTCTATCATACGGTTTGAATAATCCTACTGTGCTAAGTTAGTTGCCAGATACCGCAGTACCAATAGACGCTCTAAGCTTCAATGTTTTTATTACAGATAAAAAAACTGTCGTGGAATTAGTGTATTTGAACATACAAGAAAGGAAAGCTGCGCATGTAATGATACATTATGTATGTACTTAAATGCATGTTTATATATATATATATATGTACAAACGGACATGTAGAGAGAATACATTCGTTTTCGGTCGCCGTTCGAACTCGTGGCATCAACGGTCCACGAAATACGTATGTAGCAGCGCTAATCTCTACGGTTGAGATTAGGGATTTTGTACTCTCTAATCTCTCTCACTGTTTCTCTTTCTCTCTCGCACACACGGATATGTGTATGTATGTATGCAGATATATATATACATACATAGATACATA
>BOPN01012672.1:7500-10936 GCA_017312705.2 Penaeus japonicus | reverse complement strand
TGTGTATGTGTGTGTATATATATGTTTGTGTGTGTGTGTGTTTGTGTGTGTGTGTGTGTGTGTGTGTGTGTGTGTGTGTGTGTGTGTGTGTGTGTAAATACACACACCAAGAAAAAGGCACTTCCAGGTGATATTTCACTTCCCGTCCCAACCACGTGGATTGTTTTGTTCTCTCTCTCCCTCTCATTAATTATTGAAATCAGGGGTATTTAATGCTATAGATACATGTTCAACAAATACGTTAATTCATGCGTAATCGAAGGGATGTCAATGGCTAGTTATTTCGAATTAAAACACGGTAGAAATGCAATGCAAGCAGATCATTATTTCATTGTGTGAATTTTGGTTAATGAGTGGTTTGAGGATGTGTCCGCGGATGGAGTGGATTCAGATCGGAATCAAATGGATATATATTTGTAGCTCAGATATCCATTGTGTGTGTGTATGTGTGTGTGTGTGTGTGTGTGTGTGTGTGTGTGATAGATAGAGAGAGAGAGGGAGGGAGGGGGAGAGAGAGAGAGAGAGAGAGAGAGAGAGAGAGGGAGAGAGAGAGAGAGGGAGAGAGAGAGAGAGTGAGAGAGAGAGAGAGAGAGAAAGAGAGAGAGAGAGAGGGAGATAGAGAGAGATAGAGAAAGAGAAAATGAGAGAGAGAGAGAGGGAGAGATAGAAAAGATAAAGAGAGAGAAAGAGAGAGAGATAAAGGAAAGCCCGCAATTCCAAAACAACAGCAACAGCAAAAACAACAGCCTACCTTCACCATCACCAACTGAATAGATGAATAAATGAATAGATATAGAGCGTAGATCAATAAATAAATCAATAAGAAAGCTATAATTCAAATATAGATATAGATAGTTATATAGACATATAAATAGATACATAGACAGATAGACAAACAAAGAGATAACCAGACAGATAAACCCCATTCCCCCTCCCCCCACCACAGTCACACAAACCTTCCCAAACCCTTCCCCCACCCCACTCACACTCCCCCTCTCCCTCCCCCCTCCTAACCCCCATCCCATCCCCACTCCCCCCTCCCCCTCCCCAATCCCCCCTCCCCACTCCCCACTCCGTCCCCTCCCCACTCCCCCTCTCCCCAACCCCCAACCCACTCCCTTCCCACTCCCACTCCCCCTCCTAACCCCCTCCCCTCCCAACCCCCTCCCACTCCCCCTCCCCACCCCCACGAGGCATGACAAAGGAGAGTGATCATGGCGCTGTGGCCGGGGCGAGGGAGGGAGGGAAGCCACGGTCCAATGGTGAACGGTTTCTCAATCCGTCTCTTTCTCTCTCTCTCTCTCTATCTATCTATCTATCTATCTATCTATCTCTTTCTCTCTCTCTTTCTCTTTCTCTCTCTCTCTTTCTCTCTCTCTCTCTCTCTCTCTCTCTCTCTCTCTCTCTCTCTCTCTCTCTCTCTCTCTCTCTCTCTCTCTCTCTCTCTCTCTCTCTCTCTCTCTCTCTCTCTCTCTCTCTCTCTCTATCTTTCTCGCGAGCGCTTATTAATCGCTCACGGGAACCTGATGATATAAGAGCTTGAAATTTTCCTTTCTCTCCCTATCTCTTTTTTCTATCTTTCTCTATTTAGATTTCTCTCTTCTTCTCTCTTGATTGCTTCTTCGACGTCTCTCTCTCTGATTGTCTCTCTCTTTCTCTTTGTCTTCTCTCTCTCTCTCTCTCTCTCTCTTCTCTCTCCTTCTTCTCTCTCTCTCTTCTTTCTCTTTCATTCCGATTGTATCTCTTTTTTTTTCTGTTTATGTAGTTATGTGCCTGTCTGTCTCTGTCTCTGTCTGTCTGTTTTTCTTCTTTCTCTTGCTATTTCTCTCTTTATTTCTTCTTCTTCTTCTTCTTCTTCTTTCTTCTTTCTCTCTCTCTCTCTCTCTTACTTTTTCTATCTATCTGTCTATCTATCTATCTATCTATTTATCTCTCTCTCTCTCTCTCGCTCTCTCTCTCTATATATATGTGTGTGTGTGTGTGTGTGTGTGTATACACACATACTCTCTCTCTCTCTCTCTCTCTCTCTCTCTCTCTCTCTCTCTCTCTCTCTCTCTCTCTCTCTCTCTCTCTCTCTCTCTCTCTCTCTCTGTATCTCTCTCTCAGAGCATCTCTCTATTCCTTCCATTATCTTCCCTCCCTCCCTCTCTCCCTCCCACCCCACCCACCCTCCCTCACACCCTCCCAACCCTCTCACACACCCACGACACCCTCCTATCCACCCATCCTCCCACCCCTGCCCCACCCTCCCAACCCTCCCACCTACCCTCCCTCCCTCCCACCTACCCACCCTAAACCCACCACCCCTCCCATCCACCCCACCCACCCCTATCCCACCCACCCTTCCACCCTCCCACCCCACCCTCCCTGTCCCACTCACCCTCCCATCCTCCCCCTCCCTCTCACAGAAAACGAGCAGAGGTTAATCCTTGGCGTCTCGTTTTCTTTAGTCATGTTTACATCTTGGTTGTTTTCTCGAGGTTGCCGACTGAAGAGCACTCGACACACACGCCTTCGTGACGGTGGGACTGGGGAGTCTCGGTGGATTCAGGAAGGAGGAAGGGATGGGAGGGAGGGAGGGAAGGCAGGGGAGGGGGAATGGAGGGGGGTGGGGGATGGGGGAGAGGGGAAGAGGGGTAAGGAGGGTAGGAGGGGAGGGGATTGAGGAGGTGGAAGAGGTATGGAGGGGGGATGGGGGATGGGGAGAGGTGGAGGAGGAGGGGGGATGAGGGATGGGGCAGAGGGGTAAGGAGGGTAGGAGGGGAGGGGATTGAGGAGGTGGAAGGGGTATGGAGGGGGGAGGGGGGGGGGATGGGGAGAGGTGGTGGGGAGATGGGAGAGGATGGGGGGGAGGGGAGGACAGGAGGAGGGAGGAAGGATGAGAAGAGAGGGAATAAATAAAGGAGGTGGATGGAAGGCAGGGACGGAGGACAGAAAGATGATTAGAGAGGAATGAAGGAAGGAGAGAGATATATGGAGGGAAGAAGAGATGGAGAAAGAAGTAATAAAGGAGGGAGGGAAAGGGAGAAGGAAAAAGGCAAGAAATATGATAGGAAAGAGGGAAGGAAGGATGCAAGGAGAAGAAGAGGGAAAGAAAGTATGATCGAAGGAGAAGAGGAAGAGAGAGAAGAAGAGAGGAAAAGAGAGATAGACAGAGAGAGAAAGAGGATAAGAGGGAAAAGGTGAGGAAGAACGAAAGAAGAAAGGATAATAAGAGGATGAAAGATTAATTTTCTGAGTGAAAATGATAGAAAAATAGAAATGTGAACAATTACCAATTATTTATTATTATTATTATTTTAAATTGGGATTTACGAATTGAGAAAGAAAATAATCATACAAGTGAAGAAGAGAAGAGGAAGGAAAAAAAAGAAATTAATCACTAAGGAAAAAGATATGATAGAAGCAAAGGAGAAAGAGAAGACGAAGAACAGGA
>BOPN01012670.1:0-10943 GCA_017312705.2 Penaeus japonicus | reverse complement strand
CCAACCGCCACGGTAAGCATTCAGTTATGATGATCAGATGAGTCAGCACTTATAGCTGGCAGAGGCCGGGCCGCCTCGTGCATATAGCCCGGGCGAAGGAATGCCTTCGCAAATCTCTCTGAACTGAACTGAACTACCCTACAACATAGTAGCAAAACGGGCAGCAGATGCAGCCCTTAAAGAGGCCAACACAACCAGCAAGCAAGTGATAACCCTTCCTAACGACCTCTCCTACAAAGTACTAGTTGTACTTATCAACGCCCACCTCGCAAACATCGGCAGGCCCGGGTCTTACGCCGAGGAGGTAAAAAAGGGACTCAAGACGGCAAACCTCCCAGAGGTTGATGTCCCCAATGATGTAGATTCTGCTGCAATCTTTCAGATTATTCCTCCACCAGCAGCACAGGCCAAGGAAAGACAAACACCAGCCAACACAGTAGCCAGTGAAGAACAGATGTCTGTCCGCCCCAAATTCAGACACCACTCTGTTTCAACAGCGAGCACCACCAGCGAGTACTCGCATATCCAAGCCCTCGAGTCAGCAATATCCAGCATGGACACTGAAACCAACACACGAGAGGAGGAGCTGGAAATAAACCTTGCCACGGACACAACAACATTCACCGAGCAAAAAAAGACCAAACCAGTCACGAAAATCCTCTATGGGGGAATACCAGCAAATCCACAGGATATAGGCCTACAATTATATGCTCACGAGCCCAAAAAATACCTTAATCATGACAAAATCATGATTGGAAAAGAAATCAAAGCTGGCAATATCAAGTTTCTTTTCACAAACAGAAACTACATAAATAAAGAAGAAAAAATCAAATGACAACTGGAAGCAGGAGCAATAGAGGTCAACGGGAGAATGATACAGGGTAGACACAAACTGAAAGGTATCAGAAACGAATATTCTGAGACGACCCAATCACTGTCCAAGTCCGCAAAATGAACCTCAGAATAATCCAACAAAACGTACTACATTGGCAAACCAGAAGAAACGAGCTCTGTAACATCTATGCCTTACATAACCCTGATATCATCCTTATCAACAGCCATGGATCAAATGATAATAACAGAATAAAAATCTTCTCATATAACACATACCAGAGAAATAAATCGGGAGAAAGAGCAGATGGGGTAGCCCTGGCGATCAAAAAAGGAATTCAACACAGAATCCTAGACGATTTTGACCAGGAATTCCTAGCGGTCGAAATAGACACACCCAGAGGGCCGATCATTCTCGCAACCGCTTACTTACCTCCTCGACGCCCATACCTACCTTACCCAGACCTACTAAAACTCCTAAGACTCCAGAAACCAACATACATCCTAGGAGACCTCAATGCCCGCCATAGAACCCTAGGAAATGCCGACAACAACACCGTCGGAACCAGTATCACCAGACTAATGACCGACAATAGACTGAGACACCTCGGACCTGACTTTCCCACCCTCATAAGACAAAACTCAGCCACTAGCCCGGACATTATCCTGAGTAACAGATACGGCCACTTCAACCATCGTATCACACCGGGTAACCTTACCACTAGTGACCATATTCCCGTTATTATGGACATCTCCACAAACCCCATCCTGATCCCTACTACTCCTAGACCCGACTACAGCAAAGCAGACTGGAGCAAATACAAAGAACTCCTAAGAGACAAGCCACCCATCCAACTAGATGGAAAACCCGTAACAGAAATAGATAAGGAAATGGACAAGTGGCTCCAAGATGTTCTAAACACCAAACGAACTTGCATCCCGACCAAATCCTTCAGAACAGCACCACACCCAACCAATTCACCAGAACTGCAGCTCCTGCAGACACTGTACAAAGGGGTACGGGATGGACACCAGAGTTAAGGAGACGGCACACTCAAATCAGGGACCAGCTAGTGGATATCAGTAGAGCCCATCACAATCTCAAATGGGCAGAATTAACCACAGTTATCCAACAAAGTCAGAGACTCCAAGGAATTCTGGAGATGGCTTAAACAACTCATGGGGAATGAGGTTAAGCATAGCCCATACCCCTACAACCACCAAGGAGAAAAGTGCTATACAGACCCAGAAAAAGAACAAATCCATCGTACATACTGGCGCAAGATCTTCAAAATTTCTGATGAAGATAATCAATTCTTCGATGAAGAGACAGAAGAAAGGGTTCTGGAAGATCTGGCACTACAGGCTGACCAACTAACTCCAGATCAAACAGTAAATATGGGAAACCTCGCAGGAGATCCCCAGCACCAGGGCTAAGCCAAATAAAAATAACAGAGATGGCCAATCTCCCTGCCCGAATGACAAACAACCTAACAACAATCTTCAACGCCGCCCTAGCCAGTGGGTACTTCCCAAAGGCATTCAAAACGGCATTGATCACTCTGATCCCCAAGGGAGGAAAACCGCCAAACAGGCCCGAAAATTTTAGACCTATCTCCCTACTTGAAATACCCGGAAAGATTCTGGAAAAGATCATAAACAATAGGCTGAGAACGTACTTAGAAAACAACAATCTACTCAACCCCAGGCAGTACGGATTCCGAGAATCGGAGGGGAACAACGTCCGATATGGGGTATCTGCAATAGCGTACGAAACGATCGCTCTGGCTCTAGCCAATAAAAAGCCAGTCATCCTTAGGATGTTGCTGCAGCTCCTTGGACAAGGTCTGGCATCCGGGTATGATACACTGCCTACCCAGCTGGGCCTACCAAGGGCATTAACTAAACTCCTGGGCAGCTTCCTAAACGAAAGAAGAGCCAAATTAAAAGCAGGAGACTGGATAGGACCGGAGTTTCCGTTACTGAGTGGAGTCCCACAGGGAAGCAACCTGTCACCTACTCTATACATCATATACACGTCACCCACTCCACCACCAGCAAGAGACAGCACATATGTCATGTACGCAGATGACATAACACAAATAGTAGCACATCCCTCTCCCCGGAACCAATTTCTAAGACTGGCTACAGACAGAGCAATAGCCCAAGTTAACAACTTTGAAGCTGCCTGGAAAATCAGAACTAATAAAAACAAGTTCGTAATCATCCCAGCAGCCAGAACCAAACCAGGAAACACTAACTTAGAAAATATCAATGTAGATTATGCGAAAGAGGGAAGGCTACTAGGACTGAAAATCACCAATACAGGCGTCTATTCCCATGTCAAAGAGCGGATCAAACTTGCCAGCAGTACCCTGACCAAACTAAAAAGATTCTCCTCTTGCTCCGAAGAAGTCAAATTAAAACTGTACAAATCCCTAGTCCGACCCACCAGTCCCTCTGAATACGGTTGCAATTTCATCCTGGTACAACATACAAGCCATCCAGAATAAGGCAATTCTCTGGGTGAAAGGGATAAGGTGGCCAAACCCCCGCCCATCAATAAGAGAGCTGCACCAAGAGTATGATCTCGATCCCATCAATATCCGTATTTCCAACATGGCAACAAAAACTTGGGATCGCCTGGAATACATGGAGGACATGAGCTACCAACAGATCTGTGAAATCCACGAAAACACCAACGGGGAACACAGATGGTGGCCAAGAAGTCTCTCGAGAACACGACAACCGCCCCCAGAACCAATATTCTCGAGAAGCAATAGATGATACACCGAAGAATAACGCATCTCGAACAACTCGCTAACTAAGCGAACAGGAAACGGGTCCCCCAACCTCTCCTTCTTTCACCCTGGGAGCTCTGAAAGAGGGAGTGGAAGCTGGACCGCATCTGCAAGGCTAAACCCTCTCGTCTGTTAATTGCCAGTAGCAGAGGAGAAGCGAAGCCGAGCAGATAAGAAACCGTCCAGGTGAACATATAGATGAGCGTAACTCACCAAAGGCAAAAAAGACATGTGTAAACCACTCGAGGGAAACTATGTCGAACACTTAACGGCCGTAACAAGCCATTTTCACGAAAAGCACAATCACTCGATGGTCACTACGCCGAAAAACTATCTCCGGCGCACTCTACTAATGCGTACTGAGACTCTCGTATATCTCGTGACCGAGGTTGCACAACAAACGAGCTTAAACACAAACTTACCTGAAAACTCAAGGAGATGCTGGGTGGGATGACCTCCTCCCGAAATTCATCCCCCGAAGTAGACCTGGAAATAAAGGAAATGAAAAAGCTATTAATACAAGGAATATGTGAACACGGGCACATATGTGTGCACATGTGGTAAAAAAAAAAAAAAAAAAAAAAAAAAAGGTGAAGGTGAAACCTCAATTATAATTAAAAATGTCAATACATATAAAAAATATATATGTAATCGTGGGTATATGTTCAAGATACATGTGCGGACATATGTATATGTATACATATATTAAGTAAGACGGCACAAATATGTCATTATCTGCGTAAGTGCTGAGGCACACATACGAGAGAAAAAAAAGAAAAAAAAAAAAAAAAAAGGGAAAGGTAAAAGGTAAAGGTAAAACATTGGCATCTTAACTGCTACTCTACTTAAAAAAAAAAAAAAAAAAAAAAAAAAAAAAGGTGAAGGTTAACCATGGGCATTTGAATTTTATTCTATTTATATACATAGAAAAACTATGTACATGAAAGATCAATACTATTTATAAATTACCTGCGCCAGACCGCTACACTTAGTGGCTCCCCCACCTCCACCATTTAAGTGGGTCTTACCAACCGACAAAGACACGATGAATAGGTCCAAAAAGCAAAATTAACTAAGACGAACAATTGATAACCAGCAAGGGGTTACGCCCCCCACCTGTTATTATCTTCTCCTAGTATTTCTTTTTAGGTAGCTAGCTGCCATCTTACTTCTTCGTCCGCTTCTCCTTCTTTCGAGAATCTACATTCTCCACTTTTCTTATTGTATTGTATTGTAGAGGCAGCTTCCCTGTGGAACTCCACTCATGAGGGGTATTGCTTCGCCGACTGTATTGCCGACGACTATTCTTGCACTCCGACTTTCAACAAAGTCACATAATAGCTTGGTCAAGGACGTCGGGAGGTTCAGCCTGATGATCTTTAAGTTTCAGGCCTGTGTGCCAAACTGTCGCAGGCTTTGGCCACATCTCTCAGAACCACATTGACTTGGTTCCTTTCGTTCATGGCATTGGCAATTTCTTCATATATGATTGCAATGGCTGTTGATGTTCCTCTGCCTGGTCTGAAGCCATGTTGCCTGGGATTTTGCAGATCGTTAATCTCCAGGTGATTTCGCAATCTTAGGTTTAATATCTTTTCAAAGACTTTGCCTGGGACTTCCAGCAGAGATATTGGTCTGTAATTCTCCACTTTTCTTTGTTTTTTCCCGGCTTTTGGTATCATCCTGACTCTTGCTTCCTTGAAGTGGTCAGGGAAGTAGCCAGCAGTGAGAGAGGCATTATATATGTTTGCCAGTCTCAGCAACATCTTGTTTGGAAGATTTTGCAGGATTGTTTTGTTGATCCTGCTTTTGCCTGGAGCAGTTCTATTCTTGAAACTTCTAACAGTTCTTTGACATCTGTGGGTTGATTTTGGTAGATTAGTGGATCTGTGGGATCCAGTCTTGTAAGTCAGAAGCAGCTTTCTGGATATGAGAAGCGGATGTCCCTTCTCCCTAATTCCTCTATGATGTGGTTCCTCGAAATTACTGTCAAACTTTTCTTCTTCTTCTTCGGTAATTCGAAAACAATTTCTCCAGTAATTTCTGAACAGGATTTCTTGTTCTTCTTCTTCATGAATCTTCTCATCCTGTTCGTTGAGGAGGTAGCTACTTCTGCTTTCACTTCTTCCCATCAGTTTCTTTATTCCTGACCAGAAGGACTGTGGATCTTTCGGTCCCATTCCACCCTTTTCTGACAAGTTCCTTCCCACTTGTCATCTATTTTCGCTCTCCTCCACTGGTTAGAGAGTTCTCTTTGCAAGCTTCTATATCTTGTCTCCTCAGGTCTTGTGTCCATCCATGAATCCCTGCATAGTGCTGCAGGTGATCGACCTCGTATATTTAGTGCAGTCTTACTTCAGCTGTTAGCCTTGGATGGGGAGGTCCTGTGGTTGCTCTTGGGTACATAGATTTATAGCGTGCAGCTTCAACATCATGTCTTCACTTTTTCTTTTTCACCTTCCTCGTCAATCTTTCCACTGCTGCAGTCCCCAAGTTGGCTGCAGGCTTGACTGGAGCTCATCCGAATCCTCCCCAATTAGCCATTCTGTGTTGAATCTGCTACAGTTTAGGCTTTTCAGGATTGGGTTGGATGATATCTTGAGGATGATGGGCAGGTGATCACTGGTGCTTGCAGGGCCTGGTTCCATGATCACGTTGTGATGGGCTTGGTTATTGCACAGTGCAATATCTGGTTTGGTTGCTGTGTTCTCGGTGATGCAAGTAGGGAAGTCTGGTCCCATGTGGATTAGATCTCCATCAGCAACCATTCTAGCAATAGCATTGCCAACCATGTTGCCTGCTCTATTGTTTAGCATTGGATGGTTGGCATTGGAGGTCTCCCACTATGTATGTGGGTACCTCTTGTCGAAGTAGGCTGTAATAAGTCTTGCAGTGGCACAATTGCCCTTCTTGGAGGCAGATACATTGTAGCCACTACTATTGGACCTCTGCTGGTCTCTATCTCCATTGCCAGCATTTCGTCAAAGTCGTCGAGAATCTTATGTTTGATTTCTCTTCTGACTGCTATTGCTATGCCATCACTTGCTTCTCCAGTCCTGTTCCTCTGATAACATAAGTAGGGGAACAGTTTCAGCCTGTCTGTGTCCTTCAAACCATGACTGTTGATCAGGACTACATCTGCATTTAGGGCCTTTATACATGCCCGACAAAGCTCGTTCCTACGAACCATAGTCCACTTGAGGACGTTCTGCTGAACTACAGTGATGGTGTGATTCACTTGGATTTGGCTGCAGGTCCATCTTCATGCCTCTCTTGGGACTCATCATAGCCATTCCTCCTCTTCCTGTAGGACTCAGGGTCGAGGTATGTGATAGCCACACCAACGAGATTTAGGGAGGCTGCCCTAATTCTCCTATCTATGATACTGGCACATTCATCAGATTTCAGCTTCTGATTATTGTAGGAGTATTTCATCCTGCCATTTTTGATGTATTCTGCAACATCATCATCATCAATATTGCCGTTTGTAACGGTTTTCTCGGCAGTGTACAGGATGACTCCTACAGCTTTGCCCTTTGCTTCCCTGGCCTTCTTCACATTCTTGCACCTGTGTGGGGATGGCACCCTCACATACTGGGGTGCTGGTGCAGTGGGCTCTTCCAGTGGTACATTTCTCTTCAAGAACTGGCAGATCTGGCATTTCTTCTTCTTCAGGTGCTTCTGTGGTTTCTTTGGGGGTTTCTGTAGGGAGCATAACCCTCAGGATGCCTGCCGAATTTACATCATTTGGAAGGTCCATCTCAGGGAGGTTATTTCGCCTCAAGGCTAGCTTTGCTTGCTCTGCAAAGCAGCCTGGTTGTGCAAGGTTGGCCAGGTGGGCATGCATCAAGGCAATCAGGGTCTTGACAGCCAGGTTGTTGGGCAGCTGCATGATGGGTGGCTGCGTCTCTTTAATCGCCGTTTTGGTAATTTCGGCTGTGGCTTTGGCTGTTTTTTCGATCGTTTTCTCGACCTTAGCTGTAGCCTTTGCAGTGTTCTTGACTACTTCACTCAGTAGTCTGACTCTTTCTGGGTTTGGATCTTTGGTTTCTTTTCTACTGCCTTTGTGATCTCTTTCCTTCTAATAGGGCAGCTCTAGAGAGTCCTGTGTCTGCCTCCACAGTTTAGGCATTTTTTTGTGGTATTCTTACATGTCGTGAACCTGTGTCCGGTCTGACCACATTCACTGCATTTTTCAGCATTCTTCTTGGTACATTTACCCTTTGTATGGCCATATTCATAGCAATTCATACACTGAATTACTCGAGTGAATCGTTCCTCTTCGATCTGGGCCGGGTTTATACTATAATTGTATAGGATCAGTCCTTGGTCTTTGATCTTTTTGGCAGTCTGTATATCATGGAATCGAATCTTAACAATTCCATGTTGTGGCATCTTATAGACTTCATCGATTTGCAGGCTGAGTTGTCTTACCAGTTCCTCTTTTATCTCTTCATTAGAGTGGCTTGTAATGTACGAGTCCACTTTTTTGACTACAATTGTCATTTTAGCTTTGGTTTCAAGAGGCATCTGGGGGTCAAAACCTGAGCTCTTAAAGCTTATGGAATTCCTGGTGATGAGCAATCTTATCTGCATCGGTCAGAGTCTTTGGCAAAACAATGTATCCATTCCTGGCATCAATGATTCTCAGGAAGTGGATTCCATTGCCAAACATCAGAGAGTTCAGTTCCTGCTTTCGAGTTAGAGTCGGAATGCCATCGAGGTTTACTTTAATCTTGGTGGTCGAAGCCATGGGCATAGCTCGATCCTACCACTGCAAAAAGTCCAAGTCCTGCCTGAGTTGTCAGATTAAGTCCTATCTCTGACAACCTCCTCTTATCTCTGAGGAGCCTAACCAGGTTGGCTATGTAGACGGTGTCTAGCTAGAGTTGGCAGGAGTGTTAGAGTGGCCTGCCGCCGTTCCCTAAGCCTGACAAAGGTGGCAACCTCCGAGTGTTTCTTACAGTATCCCGACTAAGGGACCCCTTTGAGACCCCGGCCTTCGCCGGGTAAACCGCAGGGTTCGCCTTCAGAAACACAAGGTGTTATCCTAACGCCGAAAAGTGGTGGTAAAGGACAGGGGGGGACAGGTGTGTGCCTACAAGGATCTCTTGTAGCACCGAGGTGCTTGGCTCGAGAGAGCCGAGTGTCAAAACCCTTACTATGAAGGGATCTCTTTTAGTATGCCAACTCCTTAAAGATGTCAACTCCTTGGCATAAGTGTTACTCTCTTGGGATTAACTCAGGTAATCCAGGTATTCTTCTTCTTCTTGCTATAAGTGTTACACACTTAGCATGTAGACTATAACTCTTCCTTCAAAGAGTTGTAGATTCTTCTTCTTCTTCTTCTGAGGCTTCTAAATAGCTTCAGCTGGTGCAGGTAAGCTGGAGCAGGTGCTGTTATCTCAGGTGACTGTCTTTTTTTCGTGACATCCCGTCTTTTAAGCCTGGGGCGCCGTGTTTACTCTCGTGACCTGCCGTTTGACCTGTGTCCTCATTGGCTGGTGGTGTTTCCAAAATCGCTCTTTTTGTAGCTGGCCTTCGTGCCAGCTATAAGCATCCCCGTTCCTCAACACCAGCCCTCGACCAATCACGAGTGACCTGAGCTGCGAGGGGTCGCTACCATGCACCGATGTCAAGGCGAGCCTCGGGCGGACCAATCAGGTCGCTTGCTGCCACTGACCTAAGGTGCCCCTACCTCGCGGGTCGGGTCCTCGTGTACCTGCCCGGTTACACAGACACACCTGCACCCATACACACGACGTAATATCCATTTACTTATAAAAACATACATACTCATATACAATACATTGAAACAAATCTAGCTAATCTCGCAGTTGTGACAAACATTGATGTAAAATGAGGATAAATATAATAATAATGTCTCTCTCTCTCTCTTCTCTTTCTCCTTCACTGTGTGTATTATAGCTATATTGTGCTTTATCTTTGTAGATATGTCACTACTTTTCGTGGTTGAGTTCATTAAACGAAAAAGCCTTGTCAGTCATTGTCACTGACAATTTCATTATCATTATCATTGTTATCATCGTCATCATGATAATTATCATAGTAATAATTGTAATAAGATTAATAATGATAATGATGATAATAAGTAGTGGTAGTAATAATCTTGTAGTAATTATTATTATCATTGGCATTATCACTATTATGGTAAAAATAATAAAAGTGAGTATATAAAGCAAATTTGATCTGCATACTTAGTTAAATTACAATCATAATGGTAATGCTAATGATGATAATAATTGTAGTAATAATAAAGACGACGGTAACTATAATAATCATAATAATAGCAACAACTACAATAACAACAATAATAATGATAATAATAATAATAATAAAGGTAATAGCGTAAATAATTGATAAAATACATAAATTAGTACAATATTTGATAACTTAAAGAAATAGATGTAGTGTTCTACATCTATCAACGTTAAGCGTCTTATACAGCCATAAATGTAAGCCATAAGAAAGACAGATGGGAATTTATAAGTACGACTACAATCGTGAATCTATGCATTTGACAAACTGACGTTGATGAATGTTGCTGTATATCGCAGTGACAACATTATTAGGTTTCAGTCTTGCAATGGTTCGTTTATGACAGTGCTTTACCAGGGTAAGATGAGGATAATAATAAATCAAAAGATGCATTAATATAAACTTTAATTTATATTCAGCTGATTTATGAAAAGTGTATATTGATCTTTATATTGATCTTTACTAACCAACCCATTGGGTTACCAATTTTCATGTTTTGACCACAAAACGGTCACCAGTACCACCTGCTCGGCACACCAGGCCGGCTTTATTTCAGCGTTTTGAGACATACCATATGCTTATTTTCTTTCTTTTATCCGTTATGATACTAGTGTCTTTTTATAGTAGCATTCTTTATCTTACTATACTATGAGATTGAAAGGCCTTCTCAAATTGAGTGAAATTGTCTGTATCAATTAGCTCATGTTGTTTTTTACACTCACTCTGACAGAATTATCATATCTTAATGTACACTTTCGATAACAAATTCGAAAGAAATACACATGACGAAATGAAGAAGAGGAAGGCGATCTGTGCTAATGATGCGAATGCTGACAGCCATAATGGCAAAGGGAAACATTACAGCCACTGCACTGGTCTGGTTCACCTTCCTCGTATACTGCTTGCGATATTACATAAAGAAATCAATCATGAAATATTTCTTTTAGAGAGAAAGAGAGAGAAAGAGAGAGAGCGAGCGAGAGAGAGAGAGAGAGGTAGAGAGGGGGGGGGGTGAATTTCCTTAATCATTGA
>BOPN01012669.1:5000-10945 GCA_017312705.2 Penaeus japonicus | reverse complement strand
ATATATATATATATATACATATATCCACCTACACAGACAGCGCCAGCGCGACGTCCCTGTCCGAATCTGAGCGACTGCCTCACTCAGCCTGATCTGTCTCCATCCATCTCACTCGACTGCCGCAGTAAACCTTATCCTGTACCTGTTCCAATGTTAATTAACATAATTTCGCAAATCCTCTCCGGTGCATTCAGCTGACAATGGCTGTGATACAAAAGCGACTGGTTATGTCATGTTGTTGATTTTATGACATCCGTTGCGTGATATTTTGTCCAAGAAAATGCGATGGGATCCTTTTGTATTTGTGTTATTGAGAGAGACTTTAAGTCTTCTCTTTCTCTCTCTCTCTCTCTCTCTCTGGTTTTCTTTCTCTCTCTCTTTCTCTCCCTATTTCTATCTCTCTCTCACTCTCATTCTCTTTCTCTATTTCTCTCTCCTTCTCTCTCTCTCTCTTCCTCTCTCTCTCTCTCTCTCTCTCTCTCTCTCTCTCTCTCTCTCTCTCTCTCTCTCTCTCTCTCTCTCTCTCTCTCTCTCTCTCTCTCTCTCTTCCTCTCTCTGGCTCTCGTTCTCTCTCTCTTTCTCTCTCTCTCTCTCTCTCTCTCTCTCTCTCTCTCTATCTGTCTCTCTATCTTTCTCTCTCTCTCTTTCTCTCTCCCTATATCTATCTCTCTCTCTCATTCTCTCTCTCTCTCTCTCTCTCTCTCTCTCTCTCTCCCTCTCTCCTTCTCTCTCTCTCTCTCTCTCTCTCTCTCTCTCTCTCTCTCTCTCTCTCTCTCTCTCTTCCTCTCTCTGGCTCTCGTTCTCTCTCTCTTTCTCTCTCTCTCTCTCTCTCTCTCTATCTATCTATTTATCTCTCTATCTCTCTCTCTCTCTCTCTCTCTTGTTCTCTCCCTATCTCCTTCTCTCTCTCTCTCTCTCTCTCTCTCTCTCTCTCTCACGTCACTCATTGTCATCCGTACTGATAGGGGTTATAGTTTTTGTTGTTGTTGTTGAGTCAGGCGTAAAATGCGATTATCAATATTATAGTTGTAATTATATCATTATCACTACTTTTCTTATGGTCTTTATCTTTATCATTATCATCATGTGTATTGTTATTAGCATTGTCATTACTATTATCTGTGGTTATATTAGTTTTAATATCATACTTATCATTATTATCATCATTAACAATATCATTAAATATTATCATCATTAACAATATCATTATATATTTTCATCATTATATATCTTTACTTATCGTTTAATTATAACCAGTATCATAATGTTTTATATTCAATAACTCTATCATATCTCCTATCTGAAAGAAAAGAAATCGTCTTGAATATTAAATCATTACAGTCTAGTTAGCAGTGCATGATGACGTTTTTCTTGCAACCTGATTTAATGGGGGACTTGTGTAAAATTATGATTCTCTTAGCCTGAGAGTGACTTTAGAAATGGTAGAGCGAATTGAATAAGAGTCACTTTCATTATCAGTATTGTAATGTTATTGTCATTATTATTATTATTATTATTATTGTTTTTATTATTATTTTTATTATTATTATCATTATTGTTATTATTATTATTGTTGTTATTATCATTATCATTATAGTTATTATTATTGTTGTTGCTGCTGTTGATATCATATTTATTTCTGTATTTCATCATCATTTATTGATGTGTTGCTGTTGTTGCTATTAATAATATCATCGATACTACTTTTGATATCATTATGATTATTGTTATCATTACTATCATCAGCATTATAAATATCATTATCATCATCATTATCAATATCATTATCATCATCATTGTTATTATCAACAATATCATTAACATTATCATCATTGTTTTAATTGCTTTTATTATTATCCTCACTACCATTATAACTATCATTTTCATCACTATTATCAGGATTTATCATCATTATCATCTATCGTATATCTAAGATCTAACTCGAAATACGCATAACCACATATACCACTTTTTATTTTTCTAAACTTTGCTAGAAACACCGAGAGATATTCCCTTGAAAAAAAAAAAAAAATCGGCTTTTAAAATACCAGCAATATTGGATTATCTAAATCATCAGTTTTCTGGGAGATGCCATGTGTTTTATATAGAAAAATGGAGAAATAATAAAGATGGTAGAAATATGACTCGAAGTGTGTTGTTTCTAGAACTTATAGATATGATAAGGTTGTTATTCTTGGGTTACTGCTAGAAATATTAGAAGTTATAGAACATATACTAGTAATACTTACTAGATTTCGTAAAATATATTGAAATTGGACATTAGAATATTCATGGTTTTGAATGGTTCATTCCCAAACATGTTTCGAACTTGTTTTTTTTTTATGGGGTTGGTGACTTTCTTTTCTCTCTCTCTCTCTCTCTCTCTCTTTGCATCTCTCTCTCTTTCTCTCTTCATCTCTCTCTCTCTCTCTCTCTCTCTCTCTCTCTCTCTCTCTCTCTCTCTCTCTCTCTCTCTCTCTCTCTCTCTCTCTCTCTCTCTCTGATAGCGACTTTTCCTTCACCGTCACCAAGAGCGTGATTTACTACCTAGGTAGAAAGGTTGACAGATTAATAGATGGATGTATTCTTGATGTATTTTTTATTTTATACTGGAGGGATACAGTTCGCCAGTTGGGTTAAGTCGTCTAGTGTATATAAACATTTGAGTTATTATTGTTATTATTTTTTTGTTATACAATTATTCATATCGTACCCTGGACACAAGAGGGATGTTGAATATCAGTAAGTAGCTTAGACATATTTATTAATCAGGGTCTTTATCTTAACAGATCATAATTATTCTGGTCGTCATGGTACTATGATAACATCCACCTGATATATTAATTCTTATCAACATCAAAAAAACGAGAAATCTATGATATTTCTAATATCAAAGATATGACACTCTGACTGTCAATCGCCAAGTATGTAATCCCTTCCTTTTTTTTTTTTTTTAATAGTTTCGACCCTTTACAATCGGCAATACAGCACCATCACTGTAAAGTTTACTTAGCCGATATCTCCATCAGTGACTTTAACCGTTAATGACAAAGACCAGACGGATATTTTAGCTCCGTGCCAGGTTCATTATCACATGTCAGACAGAGACACAAATCTGGCATTCCCCCTTTGAAAGTTGGCCTCGGTTAGTAGCGCCGGGTCGTTCTCGTTCCGGTCACTTCTCCCTGGTCTAGGGGAGCTGGGGGGGGGGGGGACGGGGTCATGCTCTCGGGAGGGGGGGGGCTGAGGGAGGGGGACGAGGGGAGAGGGACGGGGTCATGCTCTCGGGAGGGGGGGGGGGGGAGAGGAGGGGAAGAGGGGAGGGGGACGGGGTCATGCTCTCGGGAGGGGGGGGGGGAAGAGGAGGGGAAGAGGGGAGGGGGTCATGCTCTCGGGAGGGGGGGGGGGAGGAGGGGAAGAGGGGAGGGGGGGGGGAAGAGGAGGGGAAGAGGGGAGGGGGACGGGGTCAGGGGGGGGGGGGGGGGAAGAGGGGAGGGGGACGGGGTCATGCTCTCGGGAAGGGGGGGGGGTGTATAAGAGTCATTTGTACATAGGGAAGGGGTATCGCCTCGGGAATATACTGTGGAGTTGGAGTTGGATGGGCGGGTCGGTTTTCCGTCTCTAGGCATGTTTTATTTATCTTTTTTATGTTTATTTTTGAGCTCTTATCTCTTTATCTACATCACCCTCGCTCTCTCTTTCTCTCTTTATTTTGTTATTATTATTTTTTTTTTATCTCTCTAGCCCTATCTCTCTCTCTATCTATCTATTTATCTCTATCCCCCCTCTCCCTCTCCCTCTCCCTCTTTCTCTCTCTTTCTCTCTCTCTCTCCCTCGCACTCTCTCTCTGTCTCTCTCTCTCTCTCCTTCTTCCTCTCCCTCTCCTACCATCCGCCCATCTCTCTCTCTCTCTCTCTCTCTCTCTCTCTCTCTCTCTCTCTCTCTCTCTCTCTCTCTCTCTCTCTCTCTCTCTCTGTCTCTGTCTCTCTCTCTCTCTCCTTCTTCCTCTCCCTCTCCTACCATCCGCCCATCTCTCTCTCTCTCTCTCTCTCTCTCTCTCTCTCTCTCTCTCTCTCTCTCTCTCTCTCTCTCTCTCTCTCTCTCTCTCTCTCTCTCTCTCTCTCTCTCTCTTTCTCTCTCTTTCTCTCTCTCTCTCCCTCACTCTCATCGTTAATTCTAATCAAACGCGAGAAAAAAAAAAAAAATTTGGTTATTAGGATAGGCCTAGCACTAGCACCTAAGTTCCTCTGCCAGTTAGACAGTTCTTTGAATATTGATGCCGTTATTATATCGCGGTAAACCTTCGCCCTAAGAGAAATCGCGATCAAAAGGCGATCGTTATAATGTAATTTTGGTTCTAGAGGGTTGCTTGATGGTACCATAGATAGATCTTCCACGTGGACATTAAATTATGCTGGTTTGATGAATATTGAGAGAAGGGTGAGAAGGAGAGAAAGGCGAAATGATAGATGGCAAGAGGGGGAATTATATAACAAGTTCCTCTTCTGTTTTATTACTCTCTCCTCCTCTCTCCTCCCATCTTGATTCTAAAGAAAAAGAATAATTTTACATGTAAAAAAAAAAAAAAAAATCGTCTTTATTTCTCTTAATAATTAATTATTATTCCTCTAAAAATATTCTAGATAACAAAAATAACACACCGACAAAGAGAACACTGAAGAGACCCATCAAAAAGGAAAAAGAAAATAAAAAAGAAAGAAAAAAAAGAAAAAAAAGAAAAGAAAATTAGATCATACCTGAAACATTACAAAAGGTTATCAAAACTTCGTCGTCTCGAACTTACCCAAACATCGAAAACGTTTCTCAGCGTGGCGCCGAAACGTTTGCGGTGACACGTGGTCCTCGCCAACGATCAGCTGTTTATCATCACTTTCCTTCAAGATGGACAGAGGGCAGAGCCTGAGTTTGTTGATGTTGCTTCTTCTTGCTCCACAAGGTGAGTGTGCATTTGCTGTCGTGTATATTTGTGTCGATTCTCTGTTCGTTTAAGGTGGTTTATCTTTCTTTGATCTGTCTGTCTACTTATCTTTATAACTATTGATCATTCTGTCTGTCGTTTTCTCTCGCTCTTTGTTTCTTTATGTATATTTTTTCTCTCTTGTTCGTTCTCTATCTCTCTCTGCTTTTTCTCTCTCGTTCACTCTCTCTCTCTCTCTCTCTCTCTCTCTCTCTCTCTCTCTCTCTCTCTCTCTCTCTCTCTCTCTCTCCCCGTCCCTCCCTCCCTTCCCTTTCCTTCTCCCATTCTCTCTCCAATTTCCAGTTTCATTATTCTCTCTCTCTCTCTCTCTCTCTCTCTCTCTCTCTCTCTCTCTCTCTCTCTCTCTCTCTCTCTCTCTCTCTCTCTCTCTCTCTCTCTCTCTCCGTTCCTCCCTTCCTTCCCTCTCCTTCTCCCATTTTTTCTCCAATTCTCAATTTCATTATTCTCTCTCTCTCTCTCTCTCTGTTTCTCTCTCTCTTTCTCTCTCTCTCTCTCTCTCTCTCTCTCTCTCTCTTTCTCTCTCTCTCTTTTTCTCTCTCTTATCTACATTTATGTTGCTTTTGTACGTAAAGAACACTATTTTTCAGCTCCATTGATAAATATTTCATCATATCGCCAGCTTTAGCTAGGTCACGTTATATCTGTTATTGTAATGTTCCTTTAGTGAAAAAAAAAATCTGCAAAGGTGAGGGTTTTCTCCTAACTTCCAAAAGGTTGATAAAGTGATGATGATAAAGGATGATAATGATGACCTTTTACAAAGCCTTTCATCAGGTTACTCAAGATGTTCTCCACTGGGTCTGGAATCCAGTCCCTTTCACTGATTCACAAAATAGTTTCGTCAGCACAAAGATGTAGAAGCTTAAGGTTCCTATTGTCATGGTGAAATAGCGTCAGAATATGAAGCCATTCCGCTGTTTAACAAGAAATAACCAGTTCAGTAAAT